>BLSH010436594.1:271567-283025 GCA_018402905.1 Glandirana rugosa
CCTGGAAGGAGGTACACACCAGGATACCCATCACGGGTAGGAACATGTCATCTCCCACGAGCAAACAAATAAACAGTTATCGCGGCCGCCGTCAGGTGACGGTGGTTTGCGATAACGAGCCACCTTGTCGCCGTCACGCTGCGGCGGGCGGTCGGCAAGTGGTTAAAGAATAGAAAGGGAGGACCGCCGCCGTGCCAACATCCAATAGATGAGTAAGAGGATGGAAAGGAGAAGAAACTCCCTTCAAAAGAACGGCAGGACTTTGTGGGCACAACAAGAGGGGAGGATAATATAAAAGTATAAACAAAATAGTGTTAAAACCGAACATACAGGACAAATAAACAAACGAGCACCCTCTACTGTACAAGGATGGGCACTACCCATAGGACCACACATGGAGGAAGGTCCTTTAAGAATTTTGGGGTGTCCGTGGCCCGGACCCGAACCCGGACATTTCAAAAAAAGTTTGGGTTCGGGTTCTGGGTTCGGGTATTTGATCCCGCCTGTTGAATAGCTGCAGGGCAGCCAATCAACAAGCGCTTCACTGGTTTGCCCTTAGAAGCCATCACAGCCATACCTACTAATGGCATGGCTGTGATTGGCCAGTGCATGTGACCCAGCCTCTGTATAAGCTGGAGTCACAGTGCTGCATGTCACATGCTCTCTGGGTAGTGTAGGGAGAGGATGCTGCTGGCGCTGTGAGGGACAGATTGCAGATCTCATCCTGCATTACAGAAAGATCTGATTCTGGACTAGGGAGAGTCTACTGCTTAGAGGGACAGATTATTGTTCTAAAATAATTTTCCTTCCTTTTGCAGCCCTCTAGCACTTTCCAGGACTTTTTTACAGTCATTTTTTGTGACGAAAAGTTCGGGTCCCCATTGACTTCAATGGGGTTCGGGGTTTCGAGGTCAAGTTCGGTACCGAACCCGCCCAACCCGAACATCCAGGTGTTCGCTCAACTCTAGTTAGAAGCCCACAACATATTGGAGGTTCCTGTATGGGTCACAGATAGAGAACCATATATTCCTCCATGCTGCTCTGTCTGACAGATACAGTTGTGCTCATAAGTTTACATACCCTGGCAGAATTGATGATTTCTTGGTCATTTTTCGGAGAATATGAATGAGAACACAAAAACTTTTCTTTCCCTCATGGTTGGTGTTTGGCTGAAGCCATTTATTATCAATCCACTGTGTTTACTTTTTATATCATAATGACAACAAAACTTCCCAAATGACCCTGATCAAAAGTTTACATACCCCAGTTCTTAATACCGTGTGTCGCCCCCTATAACATCAATGGCAGCTTGAAGTCTTTTGTGGGATTTGTGGGGGATGAGGCTTTTTATCTTCTCAGATGGTAAAGCTGCCCATTCCTCAGTTCCTGGAAATTCTTGGGCTGTCTTGCATGAACTGCATGTTTGAGATCTCCCCAGAGTGGCTCAATGATATTGAGGTCAGGAGACTGAGATGGCCGCTCCAGAACCTTCACTTTATTCTGCTGTAGCCAATGACAGGTCTTGGCCTCGTGTTTTGGATCATTGTCATGTTGGAATGTCCAAGTCCGTCCCATGCACAGCTTCCTAGCTGATGAATGCAAATGTTCCTCCAGTATTTTTTAATAACTGCATTCATCTTGCCATTAATTATGACCAAATTTCCTGTGCCTTTTTAGCTCACACATCCCCAAAACATCAGCGATCCACCTCCGTGTTTCACAGTAGGAATGGTGAACCTTTCATCACAGGCCTTGTTGACTCCTCTCCAAATGTAACGTTTATGGTTGTGGCCAAAAAGGTAAATTTTGGTCTCATCACTCCAAATGACTTTGTGGGAGAAGGTTTGAGTCTTGTCTCTGTGCTGTTTGGTGTATTGTAAGTGGGATAATTTGTGGCATTCGCGTAGTAATGGCTTTCTTCTGGCGACTCGACCATGCAGTCCATCTTTCTTCAAGTGCCTCCTTATTGTGCATCTTGGAACATCCACACCGCATGTTTTCAGAGAGTCCTGAAGTTATTTGTGGGTTTTTCTTTGCATCCCGAACAATTTTCCTGGCAGTTTTGGCTGAAATTTTAGTTGGTCTACCTGACCGTGGTTTGGTTTCAACAGAACCCCTCATTTTCCACTTCTTGATTAGAGTTTGAACTCTGCTGATTGGCATTCTCAGTTCCTTGGATATCTTTTTATATCCCTTTCCTGTTTTATACAGTTCAACTACCTTTTCCCGCGGATCTTTTGACAGTTCTTTTGCTTTCCCCATGACTCAGAATCCAGAAACGTCAGTGCAGCACTGGATGAAAGATGCAAGGGTCTGTCAGGAGTCCAGAAACTCATTGCCTTTTTATACACACACACTAATTACAAGCAAACAGATCACAGGTGAGGATGGTTACCTTTAATAGCCATTCAAACCCCTTTGTGCCAACTTGGGTGCATGTTATCAGGCCAAAATCACCAGGGTATGTAAACTTTTGATCAGGGTCATTTGGGGAGTTTCTGTTGTCATTATGATATAAAAAGAGTAAACACAGCTGATTGATAATAAATGGCTTCAGCCAAACACCAACCATGAGTGAAAGAAAAGTTTTTGTGTTCTCATTCATATTCTCTGAAAAATGGCCAAGAAATAATAAATTGTGCCAGGGTATGTAAACTTATGAGCACAGCTGTATCTGTCAGACAGAGCAGCATGGAGGAATATATGGTTCTCTATCTATGACACATACAGGAACCTCCATTATTTTGTGGACTTCTAACTACACTTAAAGGACCTTCCTCCATGTGTGGTCCTATGGGTAGTGCCCAACCTTGTACAGTAGAGGGTGCTTGTTTGTTTATTTGTCCTGTATGTTCGGTTTTAACACCATTTTATCCTCACTTCCTGTTGTGCCCCCAAAGTCCCTGCCTTTTTGAAGGGAGTTTCTTCTCCTTTCCATCCTTTTACTCATCTCAAAGAATGACGTTGAGAGTTTCGATTTTGGTGAAATTTTGGTAATGGTGAAGTCAGTAATATAACAGGGAACCCCAGTCATCCATCCCAGAACCCCAGTGTTTCCTGTGTTCCCCAGTGACTCCAAGGTCCACATACACCTTGTGCCCCCTAGTGTCTCTGGCGTCCCTGGCTCCCCTAGCACCCCATTATCCTAGAGACTCACTCCTGTATTCCTGTGCTCCTAGCACCCCATTATCCCAAAGACTCAATTCTGTATTCCCGTGCTTCCAGCACCCCATTATCCCAGAGACTGACTCCTATATACCTGTGCTCCCAGTACCCCATTATCCCAGAGACTCACTCCTGTATTCCAGTGCTTCCAGCGCCCCATTATCCCAGAGACTCACTCCTGTATTCCTGTGCTCCCTAGCACCCCATTATCCCAGAGACTCACTGCTATATTCCTGTGCTCCCTAGCACCCCATTATCCCAGAGACTCACTCCTGTATTCCTGTGCTCCCAGCACCCCATTATCCCAGAGACTCACTCCTGTATTCCTGTGCTCCCAGCACCCCATTATCCCAGAGACTCACTCCTGTATTCCTGTGCTCACAGCACCCCATTATCCCAGAGACTCACTGCTATATTCCTGTGCTCCCTAGCACCCCATTATCCCAGAGACTCACTCCTGTATTCCGGTGCTTCCAGCGCCCCATTATCCCAGAGACCGACTCCTATATTCCTGTGCTCCCAGCGCCCCATTATCCCAGAGACTCACTCCTGTATTCCGGTGCTTCCAGCGCCCCATTATCCCAGAGACTCACTCCTGTATTCCGGTGCTTCCAGCGCCCCATTATCCCAGAGACTCACTCCTGTATTCCGGTGCTTCCAGCGCCCCATTATCCCAGAGACTCACTCCTGTATTCCTGTGCTCCCTAGCACCCCATTATCCCAGAGACTCACTGCTATATTCCTGTGCTCCCTAGCACCCCATTATCCCAGAGACTCACTCCTGTATTCCGGTGCTTCCAGCGCCCCATTATCCCAGAGACCGACTCCTATATTCCTGTGCTCCCAGCGCCCCATTGTCCCAGAGACTCTCTCCTGTATTCCGGTGCTTCAAGCGCCCCATTATCCCAGAGACTCACTCCTGTATTCCTGTGCTCCCTAGCACCCCATTATCCCAGAGACCGACTCCTATATTCCCATGCTTCCAGCGCCCCATTATCCCAGAGACTCATTCCTATATTCCTGTGCTCCCAGCACCCCATTATCCCAAAGACTCACTGCTATATTCCTGTGCTACCTAGCACCCCATTATCCAAGAGACTCACTCCTGTATTCCCGTGCTTCCAGCACTCCATTATCCCAGAGACTCACTGCTATATTCCTGTGCTCCCAGCACCCCATTATCCCAGAGAGTCACTCCTATATTCTCGGGGACCCATGGGGAACTGATGCCTTCCTGAGTCCCTCGGAGACCCGAGGGGAACTGATGCCTTCCTGAGTCCCTCGATCACCCATGGAGAACTGATACCTTCCAGAGTCCCTCGGAGACCCATGGGGAACTGATCATTTCCAGAGTCCCTCGATCACCCATGGGGAACTGATGCCTTCCAGAGTCCCTCGGTGACCCATGGGGAATTGATAACTTCCAGAGTCCCTCGGTGACCCATGGGGAACTGATGCCTTCCTGAGTCCCTCGGGACCCATGGGGAACTGATAACTTCCAGAGTCCCTCGGTGACCCATGGGGAACTGATAACTTCCTGAGTCCCTCGGGGACCCATGGGGAACTGATACCTTCCAGAGTCCCTCGGAGACACGAGGGGAACTGATGCCTTCCAGAGTCCCTTGGTGACCCATGGGGAACTGATACCTTCCTGAGTCCCTCGGTGACCCTTTGGGAACTGATACCGTCCTGAGTCCCTCGTTGACCTATGGGGAACTCGAAAATCGGAAAATCAAAAAATTCAGAAATTCAAAAATTCGGAAATTTGAAAATCAGTAAATCTGAAATTTGAAAATTTGGAAATTCGTAAAATCCAAAATTCAAAAATTCAAAAGTCAGAAAATTCGGAAATCCGAAAATTAGAAAATTCTGAAATTTGAAAATCGGAAAACCTGAAATTCGAAAATTTGAATTTAAATGTATTCTATTTGAAATTCGAATTTCAGGAAAAAGGTTATATTTTTTTCTATTTTATTCTATTCTGTTATATTGATTTTTTCTATTATATTCTATTATTTTTCTAGTCTATTCTAATCTATTCTTTTCTATTCTATTCAAATTTATTCTATTTGAGATTCAAATTTCAGGAAAATATTCTTTCTATTTTTCGATTGTATTATATTCTTTTCTATTGTTTTTTTCTATTATATTCTCTTTTCTATTCTATTCTATTCTTTTCTGTTCTATTCAAATTTATTCTCTTTGAAATCCGAATTTCAGGAAAAAGGTTATATTCTTTCTATTTTATTCTATTCTGTTATATTTTTTTTCTTTTCTAGCCCTTTAGCTTCCTATTCTATTCTAATCTATTCTTTTCTATTCTATTCAAATTTATCCTATTTGATATTCGAATTTCTGGGAAAAGCTTATATTCTTTCTATTTTTCTATTTTATTCTATTCTTTTCTATTGTTTTTTTCTATTATGTTATTTTCTATTCTATTCTAACCTATTCTTTTCTATTCCATTCAAATTTATTCTATTTGAAATTAGAATTTCAGGAAAAAGGTTATATTCTTTCTATTTTATTCTGTTCTTTTCTATTCTTTTTTCTGTTTTATTCTTTTATTTTTGTATTCTATTCTAATCTATTTTTTTTTCTATCCGAATTTATTCTATTTGAAATCTGAATTTCAGGAAAATATTCTTTCTATTTTTCGATTGTATTATATTCTTTTCTATTGTTTTTTTCTATTATATTCTCTTTTCTATTCTATTCTATTCTTTTCTGTTCTATTCAAATTTATTCTCTTTGAAATCCGAATTTCAGGAAAAAGGTTATATTCTTTCTATTTTATTCTATTCTGTTATATTTTTTTTCTTTTCTAGCCCTTTAGCTTCCTATTCTATTCTAATCTATTCTTTTCTATTCTATTCAAATTTATCCTATTTGATATTCGAATTTCTGGGAAAAGCTTATATTCTTTCTATTTTTCTATTTTATTCTATTCTTTTCTATTGTTTTTTTCTATTATGTTATTTTCTATTCTATTCTAACCTATTCTTTTCTATTCCATTCAAATTTATTCTATTTGAAATTAGAATTTCAGGAAAAAGGTTATATTCTTTCTATTTTATTCTGTTCTTTTCTATTCTTTTTTCTGTTTTATTCTTTTATTTTTGTATTCTATTCTAATCTATTTTTTTTTCTATCCGAATTTATTCTATTTGAAATCTGAATTTCAGGAAAATATTCTTTCTATTTTTCGATTGTATTATATTCTTTTCTATTGTTTTTTTCTATTATATTCTCTTTTCTATTCTATTCTATTCTTTTCTGTTCTATTCAAATTTATTCTCTTTGAAATCCGAATTTCAGGAAAAAGGTTATATTCTTTCTATTTTATTCTATTCTGTTATTTTTTTTCTTTTCTAGCCCTTTAGCTTGCTATTCTATTCTAATCTATTCTTTTCTATTCTATTCAAATTTATCCTATTTGATATTCGAATTTCTGGGAAAAGCTTATATTCTTTCTATTTTTCTATTTTATTATATTATTTTCTATTTTTTTCTATTCTATTATTTTATTTTCTATTCTATTCTAATCTATGCTTTTCTATTCTATTCAAATTTATTCTATTTGAAATTTGAATTTCAGGAAAAAGGATATATTCTTTCTATTTTATTCTATTCTGATCTATTGCTTTTTCTAATCTATTCTTTTATTTTTCTATTCTATTCTAATCTATTCTGTTCTATTCTATTCAAATGTATTTTATTTGAAATTCGAATTTCTGGAAAAAGGTTATATTCCATTTTATTCTATTCTGTAATATTGTTTTTTGTATTCTATTCCTTTATCTTTCTATTCTATTCTAATCTATTCTTTACTATTCTATTCAAATTTATTCTATTTGAAATTCGGATTTCCAGAAAAAGGTTATATTCTTTCTATTTTTCTATTTTATTCTATTCTATTCTATTGGTTTTTTCTATTATATTATTTTATTTTCTATTCTATTCTAATCTATTCTTTTTTATTCTATTAAAATGTATTCTCTTTGAAATCCAAATTTCAAGAAAAAAGTTATATTCTATTTTATTCTATTCTATTGTTTTTTTCTATTCTATTCTTTCTATTTTTCTATTTTATCCTATTCTTTTCTATTGGTTTTTTCTATTATATTATTTTATTTTCTATTCCATTCTAATCTATTCTTTTCTATTCTATTCAAATTTATTCTATTTGCAATTTGAATTTCAGGAAAAAGGTTATATTCTTTCTATTTTATTTGATTCTGTTCTATTGTTTTTTTTCTATTCTATACTTTTATTTTTCTATTCTATTCTAATCTATTATTTTCTGCTCTATTTGTTCTACTCTTTGAAATCCGAATTTCAGGAAACCGGTTATATTCTATTTTATTGTATTCTATTGTTTTTTTCTATTCTATTCTTTCTCTTTTTCTATTTTATTCTATTCTATTGTTTTTTCTATTCTTTCTATTTTTCAATTTTATTCTATTCTGTTATATTGTTTTTTTCTATTCTATTCTTTTATTTTTCTATTCTATTCTAATCTATTCTTTTCTACTCTACTTGAATTTATTCTCTTTGAAATCTGAAAAGGTTATATTCTATTCTATATTATTGTTTTTTTTCTATTCTTTTATTTTCTATTCTATTATTTTCTTTTCTATTCTTTTTTCTGTTCTATTCTTTTATTTTTGTATTCTAATCTAATCTATTTTTTTCTATCCAAATTTATTCTATTTGAAATTCGAATTTCAGGAAAAAGGTTATATTTTTTCTATTTTATTCTATTCTGTTATATTGTTTTTTCTATTCTATTCTTTTATTTTTCTAGTCTATTCTAATCTATTCTTTTCTCTTCTATTCAAATTTATTCTCTTTGAAATCGGAATTTCTGGAAAAGGTTATATTCCTTCTATTTTATTCTATTCTGTTATATTGTTTTTTCCTATTTTATTCCTTTCTTTCTATTCTATTCTGATCTATTCTTTTCTATTCTATTTGAGATTTGAATTTCCGGAAAAGGTTATGTTCTTTCTATTTTTCTATTTTATTCTATTCTTTTCTATTTTTTTCTGTTCTATTTTATTTTCTATTCTATTCTAATCTATGCTTTTCTGTTCTATTCAAATTTATTCTATTTGAGATTTGAATTTCAGGAAAAAGGATAGATAATTTCTATTTTATTCTATTCTGTTCTATTGTTTTTTCTATTCTATTCTTTTATTTTTCTATTCTATTCTAATCTATTCTGTTCTGTTCTATTCACATTTATTCTATTTGAAATTCGAATTTCCGGAAAAAAGTTATATTCTTTCTATTTTATTCTATTCTGTTCTGTTGTTTTTTTTCTATTCTATACTTTTATTTTCCTATTCTGTTCTAATCTATTCTTTTCTGTTCTTAGAATTTATTCTCTTTGAAATCCAAATTTCAGGGAAAAGGTTATACTCTTTTTTATTCTATTCTATTGTTTTTTTCAATTATATTCTCTTATTTTCTATTCTATTCTTTTCTGTTCTATTCAAATGTATTCTCTTTGAAATCCAAATTTCAGGAAAAAGGTTATATTCTTTCTATTTTATTCTATTCTGTTATATTGTTTTTTTCTATTCTATTCCTTTATCTTTCTATTCTAATCGAATCTATTTTTTTCTATTCTATTCAAATGTATTCTATTTGAAATTCGAAATCCCGGAAAAGGTTATATTCTTTCTATTTTTATATTTTATTCTATTCTTTTCTATTGTTTTTTTCCTATTCCATTATTTTATTTTTTATTCTTTTCTAATCTATTCTATTCTATTCTATTCAAATTTATTCTATTTGAAATTTGAATTTCAGGAAAAAGGTTATATTCTTTCTATTTTATTCTATTCTGTTCTATTGCTTTTTCTATTCTATACTTTTATTTTTCTATTCTATTCTAATCTATTCTTTTCTGTTCTATTCAAACTTATTCTATTTGAAATCCAAATTTGAGGAAAAAGGTTATATTTTATTTTATTCTATTCTATTTTATTGTTTCTTTTTCTATCCTATTCTTTCTATTTTTCTATTTTATTCTATTCTTTTCTATTGTTTTTTTCTGTTCTATTCTTTTATTTTTCTATTCATTATCTGAATTTATTCGATTTGAAATCTAAGTTTCAGGAAAAAGGGTTATTTTCTTTCTATTTTACTCTATTCTGTTATATTGTTTTTGCTATTCTAAACTATTCTTTTCTACTCTATTTGAATTTATTCTCTTTGAAATCTGAATTTCAGTAAAAATGTTATATTCTAGTTTATTCTATTCTATTCTATTATTTTTTTCTATTCTATTCTATTCTAATCTATTCTTTTCTATTCTATTCAAATTTATTTTATTTGAAATTCGAATTTAAGTAAAAAGGTTATATTAGTTCCATTTTTCTATTTTATTCTATTATTTTCTATTGTTTTTTCTATTCTATTCTTTTATTTTTCTATTCTATTATAATCGAATTTTTTTTTCTATCCAAGTTTATTCTTTTTGAAATTCGAATTCCAGGAAAAAAGTTATATTATTTTCTATTTTTTTCTATTCTATTCTTTTCAATTCTGTTCTATTCTTTTTTTTTCTATTTGAATTCAAATTTATTCTATCTGAAATTTGAATTTCAGAAGAGGGTTAAACTCTTTCTATTTTATTCTATTCTTTTTTATGGTATTACATTCCTTTATTTTCTATTCTATTTTATTCTGTTCTTTTATTTTCTATTCTAATTTCTTCATTTTTACTCCATTCTTTTCTATTCTATTCTTTTATTTTTCATTCTATTCCTTTTTTTTATTCTATTCCTTTATTTTCTCTTCTATTTTTTCCATTCTTTTATTTTGTATTCTGTTCTGTTTTACTCTATTATATTATATTATTTTATTTTCTGTTCCATTATTTCCTATTCTATTATATTCTTTTCTATTCAAGTGCTTTATTTTTTTTATTCTATTCCTTTTTTTCTCTTCAATTTTTTCCATTCTTTTATTTTGTATTCTGTTCTGTTTTATTCTATTCTTTAATTTTCCAATTTTTATTTTCTGTTCTATTATTTCCTATTCTATTATATTCTTTTCTATTCTATCTATTCTTTTATTTTGTATTCTGTTCTGTTTTATTCTATTATATTCTATTCTTTAATTTTCCAATCTTTTATTTTCTGTTCTATTATTTCCTATTGTATTATATTCTTTCCATTCTATTCGTTTTTTTTCTATACTATTTTATTCTCTTACAGAATTCAAATTGGATTCAAAATGTATTCAAATTCAATTAGAAAGCGATTCAAATTCGAATTGAAGACTATCCGAATTTTGTCCGAAATTTTCGTTTAGTTTTTTTGGATTAGCTTAAATTCGTTACTATTGCAATTCGGAAATTCGGGTTACATCCGAATCCCCGGATAACGAAATTAGTTTGGCAGAATTTTGATGCGGAACATAAAGGTCCCCGCACGCGTCTGGTGACAACGATGCTACAGTGTGGATACCGCATGATCAGGGAGCGTTGTCACCCAGGGAGTGTGTTATTGGCAGGATCGCCAGGTGGAAATACAAGCCTGAAAAACCAAAACGAATGCAGCCGCCACATCCGAGCACTGCTAATATATTTCATTCTTCTTCTCGGGCTTAGAGATGATTTCTGTATAAAGAAATATAAGGAGGAGGGATGAGAGATGAGATGTATGAGCTCCACATCCTCCTCACCCCCTGTACCCTCCGTGTCTGAGGCCGAGGGGGATGAGGCTGCAGCTCCGTCTTCTCCACAATGATGTTCTCTGGCGCTCGGGTTTGATGGCGTTTCCTGCGCTGTAACATTCTGTGATTCTCGCATCGAGAGCCCCGCGCTCATGGAGCCCCCCGCTGCGCGCTGTCAATTTATTCAGCGCATGCATGGCTGCCCGCGGTGCTGGCGGGAATCTATTTACAATTATTCCTGCGATTCGCCTTCCACTTCACCGGATCCCCGAAGCTGCAATCCCAGGAGATACATTGATTATTAAAGAGGAGCAACCTGGTACAATTCATCCGCGAGACTGCGTGACGCCGTGCCGCTGCGCCTCCGCGCCCCCGCGCCACCGCCATGTTCTCATTTACAATCATCAATAACATCCCATCCCCTGACAACGTGCCCCGACCTCCCGAAAAAGGCATCGCGGGGCCATGCTGGAAGTCATGTTCTCTAATCAGGGCTCTGCTCCTTCCTCTATACCTCTCCTCTCCTGAAATACTCTGCACTGCTGGAGGACTCTGCTCCTTCCTCTATAACTCTCCTCTCCTGAAATACTCTGCACTGCTGGAG
>BLSH010436604.1:7110-22718 GCA_018402905.1 Glandirana rugosa
AAAGTCATTATACAATATAACTTACCTTTCACAAGGCAATACGGACCGTGGTTACTTGACAAACTCTTTAACACTCCGAAAGTACCCGAACGCTTTTTGTACGATCTGGGGATTTAAATTACAACCATCTAGTCTACACAGTCCTTCCTAGTAAAAATAGAATTTTATATTACTTTATCTTTTTCTCCACACTTATGTCACTTTAAACTTTATTCCTTAGACACGGGGTTTTTCCGTTTAATTATCATCATAACGGACATCCGAGGGACACAGACTAGAAAAGGGGGTAATGACTGAATGGTACGGAACAAGGGGTGACAAAGAGACACATTTCAACCAGTAGAACCATCACCTCTGATATGTGGAATCACAGTCCTGCTCCTCTACCAAGATGACCAACTTTACACAGAGAAACAGTGGGGAACAAGGCATGGTAAGTCAGTAATGGGGGAAAAGATCAGACACAGGGAGCCTACAGGCAATACTACTATTAATTTGCCTTTTTGGGGCACAGATTCCTTATTTCAAATTTCACTGTATTCACACCTCTTTTTCTATTTCATTATATTTTAAGATAAAAATGATCCTTCCTGACACATCTGATCTACCAACATTAAATTTAGGGGTCTAGCATGTTTTTCGCAAGCCCATGAAAGCCTCACAATTTCTCAAACAGTTCATTGGTGCCAGGCATAACGGAACACTTTCCATTCAATATAACATATTACTGAAATACTTCACAATGTCACTTCTCTTGACAACAGATTTATTAGCAACGCTCATACTGGCTTTTAGGAAATTTCAAGTGGAGGTTTTCTGGTAAAGAGAAGCTACATTATGTATGTAACCTAAGAGAAAGATTGGTGTTTTCTGCAAGTGTTGATCTAAATATGTTATGTTAATTATACATAATATAAAAGAAACAGGGTAAACATCTTGATACTTGAGGACAGATTTTGAAAGTAAATAGATCTAAAATGAATGAATAAGGAATGGTTCATGTCTTCAGCCTTGTGTGATTAATATTTAGTTGAAATATTATCCGTGTACTACCAATATAGGTCCAAAGTGACCCACACATACCAGAAAGAGTTATGAATGAATGTTTAGTCATTCCTCTTTGTACTAAGCAATGCCCAAAGGTCTGGTTTCCAATTCCTTCATACATATCCCAGTTGTAATTATTTCCTCATACTCTGAATTCCATTTGATTTTTCATTTGCTTGGCTTGCTGCAACTGAAGCCACCCACATTGGAGGGTGGGTCATCCAAAGTGCTCTGAATCTAACTCATAGCTTATCTTTCATATTTGTTTCCTGGACTCAGACAAACCCAAATATAGCTAGCACCCACACATGGAATGTCCCTGTCTTCAGATATGTACATGGAGCCTCTATACATTAGTAGTTTAGTGTATATAATCTGTTCCAAAGACATTCTATATTGTAATATTAACAGTTCTCTATTTCTCTTTTGAGGAACGTATTATCTCAATTTTTCACCAAAAGGGGTTTTTAAACTCACAAGTCCGGGATTTTACTGGGAAATTTTAGGACTTGTTTATCCAAGGGCTTAGACAACAACTACTGTTTAAATTATTTTTTCTTTAATAATTTCTCAGTCATATTTAAAATAAAAAGCAGCTCTGACTGCTTTATTTATTTCTTTGAGGTGGCATTCGATTATGCACCCCAACAGTCGATGTCTTTTTCATATAATTGAATTGAGATTATCCATTAATGCACCAAGGGGCTGCATTTATTGTCAGTAGGTCAGATGTGTCAGCAAACACTATCAAATAGTATTTTAATATATAAGATAATAGAAAAAGAAGTGCAATCTTATTAAAGGACATGACATTGGTAGGCTGTGTCCAAAAAAAGGGAAAGGATTAGTCAACAGTCTTGTTTGTAGGCTTCATGCAACTGATCTTTTATATTACTGGCTTACCATGCCTTGTTCCTCACTGTGTCTCTGTGTGAAGGTGGCCATGTTGGTAGAGGAGAAGGACCTTGCTTCACATGCATGCGCAAGTTTTTTATTATTATTATTATACAGGTAACATATATCGCCAACAATTTGCGCATCGTGTTACAATGTTAGGGCAGACAGTGCAGGTACAATACAATTCAATACAAGAGGAATCAGAGGGCCCTGCTCATTAGAGCTTACAATCTAAGAGGGAGAGTCAAGTGATACAAAAGGTAATAACTATGGGGGGTAAGTTGATGAAGAAAATAAAAGTATAGTTGTTAGGTGAGGGCAGGATAGGCTTCTCTGAAGAGCAAAGTTTTTAGGGATCACCTAAAAGTGTAAAGAGTTGGGGATAGCCAAACAGATTGGGGTGGGGAATTCCAAAGGATGGCAGAGGCTTGGGAGAAGTCTTGGAGGTGAGTATGGGAGGAGGTGATGAGTGAGGGAGCTAGAGAGCAGGAGGTCTTGGGAGGAACGAAGAGAATTTGGCTGGTATTTTGAGACTAGGTTATGGATGTAGCTGGGGTCAGATTTGGGGATGGCTTTGTAAGTTATTTGTTAGGTTTTGATTTTTCTTTATTGCTCTGTTAGATCCTTCTATGCATGATCAGTTTTTTTACAGGCTAGAATTTTGGGTTTCCAGCAGATTTTGCGTTTGCAATGTTATGCAATTTCTTTAATAATTATTGCCAATGCTATCTTATAGATAATACAGAAGGAAGTATGAGACATTAAATATGTGTTTTGCATACAGTTATCTGACAACTGTTTGCTTAGCTTTCATTACTTGCTGCTTTGTAAATGCTGTGTATTTGCTATTTATCTTTTTTATCGATAGAAGCATGTTTATTGCTATATACTCAACTAGTAGCAGCCAAGAAAATCAAATGGATAACAAATAATGGATTCATGTTTTCTAGGGTAACATCTACTACAAAGGAGCAGTTGTTGAAAAAAAAATCAATATTATATGTGTGATTTTTCTTTAACTTTGAAAGGTTCAGTCTTCTGAAAAACAATTTTGCAGTTATGACTGGACATTAGGGTTTAAACCACTTGCTTCTTCTGTACTGCATGCTAAATTAATTTGCATTCTACATTATTCACTAAAACAGGGGTGTCAAACTTGATTTCATCGTGGGCCGTATCAACATTATGGTCGCCCTGAAAGGGCCGGTTGTATATGTAAGACTAGATGTCCAGAGCACCACCCCCCTTACGTCAGATGCCAAGAGCCCCCGCCTCCCACCATCAGAAGTTAAGGGTTCCCCCCCAGAAAGAGCAGGGTCTAGAGGAGGACCAGAGGAGAGCTGGAGTCTTCTGAATGCTGAGACCAGGGGAGGTAAAGATGAGGGGAGTGCTGCAGCTGCACAGAGTGGAGCAGGACCTGAAGGAGTTCTGTCCTCCATTCTGCGGCCGACTGTTGAGACAGGGGGGTGGTGGAGATGAGGGGAGTGCTGCAGCTGCACAGAGTGGAGCAGGACCTGAAGGAGTTCTGTCCTCCATTCTGCGGCCGACTGTTGAAACAGTGGGTGGTGGAGATGAGGGGAGTGCTGCAGCTGCAGGAAAGGAGTGCGGGCCACATGAAATGACCCGGAGGGCCGGATTTGGCCCCCGGGCCTTGTGTTTGACACCTGTGCACTAAAAGATAAAATGATAAATAAAAAAAATAGCGTGTGGTTCAGTGCACATATTCTGTATGTTATTCACCTGGATACATTCCTTTTGCAAAGCTGCCACTAATACACTTGGCCTTATATAGAAAATGTTCAGTGGTTCAATGATAGAGTCCACAATCACACAAAGGTTAGCTGGGCATTTTGCATCTATCATAAAATCTAGCTTTGTTTCCATTAGATCCTAAGGTTTTGTATACACAAGCACTGGATCAAGAAGTGCATCTATCTCGTGTAGCTTCCATGGCCTGATGAACTTGACTAGCAAGTGGTCCCTCCAGGGACAGGAATGGAAAATGAAACTGTCTATGCTGTCAAGTGGGCCCAGATACTGCAGGCTACATTCATTTTAACTGCTCCAATCATTTGAGTTAATACATCCATCTGGGTACAGCATTTGGAGAGAGTCTGGAGGGCTGAGAACGCACATACACATAAACATAAAATAGCATGTGCCACCTGCTCTCACAATGCAACAATTGTTTAAGGCCCAATGTTTTCTTTTATATATGCTGCCATAATAACAGCTTAGGTTGGACATGTTTTGAGGACTTTTTTTTATATTATGGAGCTAATTAAAATGGATGGAATGCAAATGTAGCCAAGTCAGTAAATCCTAGATTTTGAAGTAAAATAATATTTATAGGGGTCCTAACGTTTTTTTTTTTCTTTGAGGTAGATGTAACAGCACCAGTAGTAATATTAGTGGTTGCTAAAATCCTGGAGTTCAACTCCAGGATATTAGCAACCCCCCTCCCACCGCTTCTTTCCACATCCCTCTAATAATCTATTTGTTATGGTACCTCATTGGATGGCAGTTCCCACTCTGTTGGATCTGCCCCACTTCTTCTTGGATTGCATAGTGACCTTCCTGTCATTTTGGAGATCCTCTGTCATATTTTGTCACTCTTCTCCTGGCCTGAGGCCTGCCCACTCACATATACCTGACCTGAGGCCTGTTATCCGGAATAAATAATGTTCTAGTCTAAAAGCATATTCTACAGCAAACTATTCAGATATTCATTCTGGCACAATGACATTTTTTTCTTCACAACATAACATTAATTTATATGAATCCTTGATAGTAGCCTCTAGTGCAGAACACTATACCTCCATTATATGATTTTCTGTCTGTTGTCTCTTAGTGCAGAGCACTTGATACTGTCACAGTACCATTGCCACCATATTCCCAGGTGTCATAGCCTCTTCCCACAGGTGGCTTACACTTAAAGTGTTCCTTCTTCACACACAGGATGATCCACACTTAGACCCGAGTCTGTCCTTTGGGAGACCTTGTAAGTACAGGTGGTTCCCGGGTTACAAACAAGATAGGGACTGTAGGTCTGTTCTTGACCACTTGCCGACCGCCTGCCGCAGCGTGACGGCGGCAAGGTGGGTCGTTATCGTGAAACGCTGTCACCTGACGGCGGCCGCGATAACAAGTATTGTGAGCACGCGCTCACTGTGTTCGGGGGGGCCAGGGAGCGGGTAGGGCGGACTCGATTGCCGCCGGCTACCCGCGATGGCCCACTCGCAGAGAGAGAATGGAGGTCCATATATGTAAACACGGATCTCCGTTCTCATAGAGGGGTAAGGGCGGTGATCACAGGCTTCCTGTATATGGAAGCTGTGATCACTCCCTTCCCCCAGCCAGCCAAGCCCACATACAGTTAGAACACGCCCAGGGAACATAGTTAACCCTTAGAGCGCCCCCTGCAGGTTAACCCCTTCACTGCCAATGGCATTTACACAGTAATCAGTGCATTTTTATAGCACTGATCGCTGTATAACTGCCAATGGTCCCAAAAAATGGTCAAAATGGTCCGACATGTCCGCCGCAATATCGCAGTACCGCTAAAAATCGCAGATCGCCGCCATTACTAGTAAAAAATAAAAATAAATAAAAACCCCAGAAATGAATTCTCATCATCCGTAAACGCAGCAACTTTTGCGCAAACCAATCAATAAACGCCGATTGTGATTTTTTTTTACCAAAAATATGAGAAAGAATATAAATCTGCTGAAACCGATAAAAAAAAAAATTTTTTTTAAAAATTTTGGATTTGTATTTTAGCAAAACGTAAGAAAAACTGTTTTTTTTTTTTGCAAAATTATTGCTCTTCTTTTGTTTATAGCGGCGATCAGAAATTTAGGCAGAGGTGATCAAATACCACCAAAAGAAAGCTCTATTTGTGTGAAAAAAAGGCCGCAAACCTTGTTTGGGTACAACGTCGCATGACCGCACAATTGTCAATTAAACCAATGCAGTGCCGAATCGCAAAAAGTGCTCTGGTCCTAAAGTGGGAAATCCTTCCGGGGCTGAAGTGGCTAAGTTGAATTTGTTTGTAAGTCGGAACAGGTACATTTTTTAAGTGTAGCTTCAGCCAATAAAACTATTAAGCTTTTTTGGATAGCAGGGGTCGAAGGATTAACACCCCTGTAATGTTTGTGTTGCTGTCTATGTCTCTGTTCAGAAGATTTCACCTCACTTCCTGTCCCAGTGATAATTGAATTTTGAAAATTTTGGGTTGTTGTGGAAACAAACCTTGGTGATAAAGCTTCAGTGGAGACACCTTTTTCCCATAATAACTCTTACAGGGGTGAATTTCCCTTCCTATGGGGGAGATTTCTTCTCACTTCCTGTTGTCTCCCTCCGATTGTAAGTAGGAGTCGTTTGTAAGTCAGGTGTTTGTAACTAGGGGACCACCTGTACCCCATATGAAGCCACTCTTGCTGTATATGATGCCTGTATATATATATATATATATATATATATATATATATATATATGTACATATATTGTGTTTTAATATGATATGACTTTCATCTTGTAGACTATGTCCATGTATTCTTCATATGTAGATATTATTTGGTTTCTGTGTAAAATTACTATGTGCTAATGTGTACCCCCTATTTTTACTGTGTATCTCATTTTTTGTGACACATTCTACTACTGTGTTGTATGTAAATCTTTGTGGAAAATAATACAATTACTATTTTTTAGTGTACATGTTTACTCTTTGAAGCCTTGAAAGAAGAATTAAACTCTTCTTTTTTAAAATCTTTTTTCTTACCTGTAAAGTAAAGGCCTAATATGTTAATATGCATCGCATACAAGCACATTATGTGAAACTCACCTGCAAATCAAGCCCTCGTCGTCCCCACTCAAGGCCATATCCATTTTCACTTGTCTTCCTCCTGGGTCCGTGGAGTGCAAGGGAGCCGCACGGGAGCCACCGGTCAAGGCACAGGCTTCTGAAAAAACGGGCGACTGTTCCTTCAGAGCGCATGCACCGTTGATGTCGTTGGCGCAGTATACAGTAAATATCTCCTAAACGGTGCAAGTTTAGGAGATACAGTATTTACAGTACCCATAGGTAAGCCTTATTATAGGCGTAACTATGTACAAACATTAGAGGGAAGTTTACTTCCTCTTTAACCACTTCAGCCCCGGAAGGATTTCCCACTTTAGGACCAGAGCACTTTTTGTGATTTGGCACTGCGTTGCTTTAACTGACAATTGCGCGGCCCTTTTTTTCCCACAAATAGAGCTTTCTTTTGCTGGTATTTGATCACCTCTGCGTCATTTCTGATCGCCGCTATAAATAAAAGAATAGCGACAATTTTGCAAAAAAAAAACAAATTTCTTACTTTTTGCTAAAATACAAATCCAAAAAATAAAATATGAAAAAACATTTTTTTCCATCGGTTTTGGCCGATTTATATTCTTCCTCATATTTTTGGTAAAAAAAATTGCAATCAGCGTTTATTGATTGGTTTGCGCAAAAGTTGCCACGTTTACGGATGATGAGCATTAATTTCTGGGTTTTTTATATTTTTTTATTTTTTACTAGTAATGGCGGCGATCTATGACTTTTAGCGGTACTGCGATATTGCGGCGGACATGCCGGACCATTTTGACACTTTTTTGGGACCATTGGCATTTATTCAGCGATCAGTGCTATAAAAATGCACTGATTACTGTGTAAATGCCATTGGCAGTGAAGGGGTTAACCTGCAGGGGGCGCTCTAAGGGTTAACTGTGTTCCCTGGGTGTGTTCTAACTGTATGTGGGCTGGGCTGGCTGGGGAAAGGGAGTGATCACGGCTTCCATATACAGGAAGCATGTGATCACAGCCCTTCCCCCTCTATGAGAACGGAGGTCCGTGTTTACTTACACCGACCTCCGTACTCTCACTGCGGGGGGGCCATCTCGGGTAGCCGGCGACGATCGAGTCTGCCCCCCCCCGCTCCCTGGCCCCCCCGGACACAGTGAGCGCGCAAGCGCGCCTCCAGCGGCGCGTGCGCACTCACAGCACTGGTTATCGCAGCCGCCGTCATATAACGGCGGTTTGCGATAACGAGCCACTCTGACGCCGTCAGACTGCGGTCGGCAAGTGGTTAAAGTCCCAGCATATAGGGGGAAACTTCCTTTTTTCAAGTTATTTAGGGATGTGACTATGATGAGCAGATATTTAAACCTCAAGTCTTTTTGCCAGTTGGAGTGAAGGGATCCCCCCCTCCCATCCCTTCACACAGCACACAGGAATAGGGCTGAGGCTGTCAATCACAGTCTGTGAGCTACAGATCGCCAATCGGTGATGACAGATAGCTACAGGAAGGGAAAGTGAAATCAGGTATGATGCCATTTTATCCCAGCAGACTGAACATAAAGATTAAAAAAAGAATTGTTCAAATGTAAGGTCATTTTTACATAGAACTTCACAACTATCCAACAGATGCTATAGAGCCATGACATGTGTGAAGAAGAAAAAGAGCATTTACAACATTTACACAGTAATTGTGCTTATCAATTGTGGTCATTTATTTACATTTAGAGACCAATATGGATATAGTAAACATTATGATTCCTAAAGGAACTAATAATTCTGCCATACCTCCAAGCTTTCAGTGCTAGCTTGCTAGCACACAAGTACAACAAAAGATGCAGGCTGGCTGGTAGGCTCCTCTGTTGCCAGTTTGGTGACTGGTAACATAGGAGTGATAGAAAGTCACAGATTTTTTTTTCTTTGTAAACACAAAGAGATAAGTAAAAAAAAACGTAGGCTTCAAATTGGCAATTTGGCAAAACCCATGATCATCCCCCACACAATTCAACCTAATCAAACATAAATTCTGGTTTGAGATGATTGGTGCCTTTGTCCATTGTCCAGGGCAGTACAGCCACAAGTCAAGTAAATAACACCAAAGATTATATATATGCATTTATGTATATTGGACAGGGGTTTAGGAATGCATTTTTAATGTAGACTTGTAAGTCTATTTACAGCACCAAAGAAACATAAAATGGCTGTAAACTACTTCACAACATCTGTCCCTAACAGCATATAACTTCTAATTCATTCAAAGGCTGCTGTTCTGCACATTATCTTGGGGGACCTATGCTACTGAAAAAGATGTAATCATAAATCACGATAAATATCGTAATATCAAATACATTAGAGATCCAAGAGTGACATTTGGAAAGGGGTTCCTAAGATACTAATACTGAAATATCAGTTCAGGAGGGACCAAGAGCCTATTCACATTTATCTGCTCCGATATGTCACACATTAATGTGTGTTGTGTTACAATTGATTTTTAATAAATGGACTGCCAATGCATTAAATTGGCTTGAAAATCATTCCTGATCCTTTTTTTAAATGCACCTCAATATGTGGCATGTGCCTTGCAGTGCACTGCAGTGTAGGGGTGTTTGCCGCTATTGTAACAGTGCTTTGGGCTGCCAGTCAAAATAAAGTTTACTGTACGTTACTGCAATGCTATAAATTTTTTTGTTAGTGTTTACTTAGTTAGCTAGTTAATTTTAGTTAAAGGATAAGTACAGCCAAAGCTCGTTTGGCTGTACTTCTCCTGTGAATCACAGGAGTGCAGTTCGTTCTGCACTCCTGTGATCCATTTTTAGCAAACAGTGGACTGAAGCCCGCTGTCGGCTGAGGCTCAGGCAAAATTGCAACAATGAAGTCGGGACCCACCCACATGCCTGGACCGCCACCCTGCTCAACCTTCCAGCGAGTGAGAGGGGGGCAGAGCAGAGAGCAGTGACTGACAGTCACCAGCTCTCTGCTCAGGGAGCAATAAGAACCGAGCAATCAGTGATATTTGATCACTCGATTCTCAGTGTTAGATCCGGCGGGGGACCGATACTGCATTCACCTAGGTGAGTAGAATTCTTATAAAAAAAAATCTATACTTCTCCTATAATTAGTTAGTTATTAAATATATGAGAACCTGTCAGGTGATGGTCCTAAAAAGTTTCCAAACTAACAATAGTAGTACATTGTAAGCATCTAGCAGTATCTGAAAATACACATTTTTATCAGGGAGCCCCTGGCTTCCAGCTGAACAAAGTGCTTCAACCTTGTTGCAGCCAATATGAGGGGTTTCCACTCTGCTCAGTTTATGATATGGAGAATTCAACGGGAGGAGCAGGGACACACAAGGGTGACGAGAACAATCAAAACTCTCAGGGGGACAGGAACAAAGTTGGAATTTATGACAGGGATGTCTTCCTGTTGGATTATCAATATCATATAACCAAAGACTGCCCAGTCCCCAGACTTCCTCTATTAGTAAAACCTCCCTTCTATGTAGACTGACCCTTTAAGCCCTACCGCTTCACAACATTCAACAGTCCTACGACAGAGATAGGTAGTACAAGCCACTGAAAAGTAGGTTGTAGTTTTGATGAGGAACTATATAGAGTGTCTGCCAGGAAAACAGATGTTCCCCAGGTACCAAAATTGATTTGAACTGTAACATCATACGTTGTCTACAGCTATTGTAAGTATTGTTAGTTTATATTATTTTAGGACTTAATAGATTCACTTTAAGGCCTCTTGTGCTTTAATATATGAAGAACAGCAGAACAGTGAATTTCTGAATAATGACCTTAGAAAGATAGAATATAACGGAAGACTATGTATTAGAAATGAATGCTGATATTTGCATTGTGACCAACTGAAACTATAGAGGTCACATATACATTAATAAAACATTGCTTGTGTAGACATTTTGAATATCAAACCAAGGGCAATGTTTTATTTAAACTATGTTCATATAAAATGTAAAATGAAGCTGATGTTTAACTAACAAAATAAGAAAATGCCAGCACATGCTTTACAAAGCTACTCTTAAATATATAGTACAGGCAAAAATATAAAAAGTGATTTTCCTAGTTATTAACATTAAAGATAGTATTTATAGTAATTATATTTAGAAATGAAAATGCAATTTGTCAAAATATATTTTATTCATTCTTTTTAATATGAAACATTACATAAGAATATTTATAGCTTGCAACCAGCAGGTGTAGCTCTATTCTGCTACTCCTCATCTGCTCATTTTTACAGGGCAAACTTTACCATTATGCTGTTAGTAGTCTGTGTTGTTCCTCCCAGGCTCTATTATCTACTTATGTGTCAAACAAAAAGGCAAGGTCCACATCTCACCCAAGGGCCCACTTTCACACACTGAACACAGTGTTAGCAGAGGAATGAACAACAGTCTTATATCAAGGGTAATTCATTTTGTGTACTTGTATAGATTGTGAGATTTTGAAACCTCACTTTCTTTTTCCAATTGCTATGTTGCTCAGCTCTGCGCAGAATGCTCTCCAGCAACCCTCTCAGATGGGCCACCACATGTCTTTGAAGATGCTACACTCTATTCAGTTCTGCCTTCCTTCTTTCTGCCAATTCAAACATCTGACACATTCCAACCAACCAGCAGTCTGGTAACCTGATCCTGCCAACTACATCAAACTTTTAACACGAGGGCAAAGCCTGATCACCCTTGCAGATGGGATTCTCACTGTCATAATGGAGCCAGCCTGGTTGTGGGTGGCCCAAGGCCTATTAGCACAACCACTTTTCTCACTTTATTTACTATTTTAGTCATAGTAGTTACATATAATACCCATATGTTCAGGTACCTGTTCTTGGAGACAGTACTACCTTTCATCAGAACAATCTGCATAAATCAAACAATGTTTCAAAAGGTCTCACTGTACATTTACAGAGACTTAGTTGTGCCCATGATGCAAAATACAGTCCTGCATTCTTCCTACAGTCTAAGCCAAAACGGTAACCCTCAACATTCCAACTTTCCCTAGGAGGGTCATGGGCCAGACACCGGCTACTCGAGCCTTCACTAGTAGCAGACTACACAAGGGTGAACAGACACCAAATGCTAAATAGTTCAGCTCCACACACATTCATGGAATGCCCAGTCGGATATTGTATTTGTGTTACAATTTATTTGTAAAAAGAATTATTACAAAGTCAAAAGAATTGTCAGAAAGCAAAGTGCTGTTTCCCCATCACTCATGCTCACACTTTGCCATCACCCAGGTGCTTGTAATTGGGAGGGAGAAAATGAGAATACTTTCTCCTTTTGCTAATTCAGTGAGGATGTATCAGTCAGTCCCATCCTAAAAGGTTGCCCATTAAGGGGATAAACGTTCCACCTGTGCTCCTCACATGATGTGCAAGCCACTGAACCAATTTCCTAATTTTTTTTCTTGTTCAATTATGTTTATTAACAAGTTCTCAATAAAAAGACAGTGGGGTGGGGGTAACCCCTACCAAAATGCTTTTTTACCTATCAAGATAAATAGAAGAGCACTAGATTCTACAATTCAGTGAAAATATTATTAAACTCCAAATAGTAACAATCACTTCATCTTACATTGTGCAGGAAGAGACTGACATATGTTCAAAGGTAACATGGAGTGACAAGGAGAATTTGAGGTGCAATTGACTTTATCCATAAGGCACCGGTGTTGCTATTTTGGCATTGATGGTATGAAATAATGACAAGGCTTAGGTTGTAAACAAAAAGCAGAGTGGAATAGAATGAAAAGAAGAGAAAGTGAAGAAAAGATAGAAGAGGGGTTAGTTGTGGGGCTGGGTGGGGGGCTGGGAATGGGGAGTGGGGTACAGAAAGGGGCAATTTCCTTTCCCCAAAGGCTAAACAGGTGTATTGGGGTGGTTTTGAGTATGTGATCCACCATATTTTTAGAATTTTTGCATGGGTATCTAAAGAGATGGGTGACAGTTTTTCATTTACCATGGTTCAATTAAAGTAGGAGTGGGCTTCTGAGAAATTTAGTATGTTGAACTTCCATGAATGGGCAATCAAGGGCAAAGTTTCGCTGTTGAGAGTGAAAAATCATCTGGGGGTTTATACAGTAGAGCTTCTACCGGGTTTTTTGTGTGGGCTACAGCTCAATATTGTGTAAATTAAAGTTAAAACCCAGATACAAAGCTTGTGTACCTTTTGGCATGTGGACCAAATATGAAGCATTGCAGCTTCCTGTCCACAAGCACAGAAGCATAGTGGTGAATACTGAAAATTTAGCAATTTGGGAAGGTGTCAGGTACCATCAGAAAAGAACCTTGTATGAATTTTCTATAGCCAGTATATTACACAAGGTTTTTGCTATCGCTGACCATATTTCCTCTCATCCTCCTCAGGTAGGGTTTTTCCAAGTTGCTTCTCCCATCAAAGCATGTAATAATGTGTCTTAGGGTAGTTAATCTTAAGTAGATGAGGCCTGGTGTATGGGGGTTTGTTCAGCATTTACTCTCAAAGGCCATTATTACAGTGGGGGATGGATGTCTGTTGTGACAAAGGGAAGTAGATGAAGTGGTGCAATTGCATGTATTGGTACAACTCCGTATCATAGGCTGAATTTGTTTCTTGTGTTTGGGTCCTTCAAAAGTAAGTCAAAAACCTTTTTATACAGGTTGGGCAGGATACGTGGAAGGAGGAGGAGGAAGAGGAGGATGGAGGGAACATGTTTAAAAATAATTAGACCTTGGACCCTTTTACAGGGAGCTGCTCTGTTTTATTCTGGAGTGGTTCCATGAGCAGGAGTGATCCCCAGCTGAACTGGAGCTGAACGGGACGGATGTAAGTTTTTTTTACATCCCTGCCCATTCAGTTTGTGTGCATATTTACATAAAGGATGGGGCGGACCTGGGATAGCTCTATGGGTGGCCAGATGTAAATGGACTTGTGTCCATTTATATCAGATTACCTCCAATTTGTCATGTTTAGGTCTGGAAAAACAAAAAGGGACACAGTTCTAATTTTTGTTTTTTTTATTCTGGATCTGGACAGACTTGGAGATTGGCTGGTGTAAACAGACACAAGTCTGTTCACATTAGTCTGCCCAAAGAACTGTATTGAGCTTCTGACCAGGTCCGCCTGAAAAATGGACAAGAAGATCTGATCGGAAAGCCAGTGTGAAAGTATCCTTAAGCCTGGTACACACTATGAGTTTTTTTTTGTTCAACCAGAGGCAAGAACGAAAAAAAAACTGTCAGCTCCGGTTGGAGCCACTTTACTAACTACGCAAAGTTAGTATAGCAATATCCCAAGCTGAGCTGTTGTGTTCTGACAGGGGGATGGTCCCTCTGCCAAAACACCCCAATCTGCACTCTCCACCATTGGCTGAGAGCCCTGATCGGGAGTTGGTCGGCTGCTGGTTTTTCCGGTATGCTAATCCGACAGAGGCCTGCCAAACATTCGGCTTCTGTCAGACAGGGTTGCATACACATGGGCCAAATGTCGGCTGTTCTTTTTTGAACCAACCAATGTCTCCAGACATTCAGTCAGTGTTTACAGGGCTTTGGGCTTTTCTTCCACAAAAAACAGGATTTATACTTGTTCATAATTGGATGATAAAAGTCAGCAAAGTTTCACCTCATTCACTAAGGCATGTGAAAATTTGTTTGCAAATGAATATGCTTTGCTACTTAACTAAATTAGCCACACAGTATTTATACTATATTCTTTTAGATATAAATGGCAAACATAATGTACTAATTCAGAATAACGCTAGCAAATTAGCATATGGGTTTTCTATTTTTATACAATAAAATAAATCAGAGGAAAATGATTCATTGAATGCAGTCATACTGTGTCGCCAATACAAAATAATAGGGATCATAGATGTACGGTGGTGACCTCTTTGAAAATGTAACTGGATGTCACTACCTAGACTGAGGGGTCCAATGTTACAATGAGGACATATGATCTAATCATATTTCATGTCATGTCATGTCCCTTGAGTCACCATAGCAGCAGAGGTCAGTCACCACGGTGCGCGCAATTCCCCAATTTTATATTATGAAAGGTGTGGGGAAATTGGCATGCATGTCACAGTCTGTTACTGATACATCTCTGTCTCATCCATATTGTATAATGTCACCAAGAATAAAATAAACATACATTATTCAGAAGTCTTTGTGCAGACATTCATTGCATAGAAAGGTCCAGCCATGAAGATTGCTATTTACGTTGGAAAACATATTTTTCTGTGACTCAATTGTATCTCTGTATTAGTATTATAATGTATCACAACGTTCTATAGCTATTTATAGTGTACATGTCTTTCTATCTGTCTCTTACATTATTGATAGGGCTGAAGGCAAGATAAGTATTTATCTATCTATTTCTCTATCTATCTATCTATCTATCTATCTATCTATCTATCTATCTATCTACAGTTGTGCTCATAAGTTTACACATAAGTTTTCAGAGAATATAAATGAGAACACAAAAACTTTTCCTGGAGCTCATCATGTCAGCCTACGTATGGGTCAGGTCCTCCCCTCTGACCCCCATAGGAAACCCACTAAATGAATAAAAGGAGGGCTTCCCTATACCCCTACGTTCCTTTTTTGTCCTCGCTCAGGAGACAACACCACTATGATCCTACGATGAAGTGATAAGTATTGAAGATTCCTATCTCTCCCGTCTGGTTTAGCTTCCCCAGGTGGAGGGCTCCTGGACAGAGGTAAACCCTCTCCTGTAGGAGCACCCTGGTGCCCAGGCAAGTCCATGCAGCCTAAATGGTGTGTTAGATCTGTTATTAGCAGGGGGCATGGCGTGTTCTGCTCTCTGTGTACAGGCTGATTTTACCTTATT
>BLSH010436604.1:29053-43812 GCA_018402905.1 Glandirana rugosa
TCTGTGTAATTAATAAAATGAATGACGAACGTATCACCCTTTTGTAGAAATAAATAAACGAGTATATACTTTGGTATAGTTATCCTTATTACAATTAACAAGACTAAATGAGTACGTACACATATTTAATAAATCGTTTTAGGTTTAAATAGTATGATTTTACATTCCACCTTCTGAAGACATAAAACTCCTAATCAATATGAGTCACGTGTCGTTTGTCAGTAGTTAGTAGATTGTCACAAGACTAACCTGATGTGACTACTTTTCATTTTATACTAACCCATGACAGTAACAGATATTTGACGTGTAGTAGAAACGTGTGACCTTGTGGAAATAAGAAATACACACAATATCTTAAAGGGTAAAGAATAAAGGTGTTCCAGTGTGCAAAGATGATGTGCAGTTTATAGACAATGACAGTACCCAATCATATTTTACTTTTCATCAGTGTAGTCCAATCAGAACACTGTTAGATGATTGATGACTGTTTGCTGTGCACTGAGTATAACTAATCCTCAAAATACAGAAGTCTTCCACCTTACATTTTAGTATGATAAATTTGGATTTTGCTAAATAATTTATACACATGCATGAGTAAATCAGAACAATTAACATTATTCCTATTGATATGGTTTCATATATGAGCAAATAAATAAAGATGTTTTCCCACTATGCAAGCAGTAAGTAAAATAATTAATGTGTCTTTAATAAGAAAACTTGGTATCTTATTTAAACAGGTTCAGTGCACATTACAATCAGGTGGCCAGATTTAAAATCATGCCTAACCTGTTTTTGTTGGTATATATTGCCTTGTGGTTATCCAGGGGAATATAAAGTGATCATTCTAAGCTTGCTATTATCTGACCTGTTTTGTACAAGCTCCAGTTGTAATAATCAGGCCCCTTATGAAGCCATAATGAGCTATAGCAAGCATCAGAAGTACTTGTTTGCACACACTGAGATTTTACAACATCTTGAAAATGACTGCTGTATGCTTTTTAATATTTTGTTCTCAGTTTAAAAAGGAATAATACATTCCATGTTCCTTCATCTACACATCAGGCAAATTGGAAAAGGGGTTTTACCAGGTCTAGGAAAGTCACAATTCAAGCAAATACATTACATCTATTACCACTTGCCACTCTTGGTGAGAGATATGCTTATGTATGAACAACCTTACACATTCTCTTATAATCTTAGCTTTTTCCCTAAATGAAATCCTTTGCCTACTTAACCAGAGAACACAATCTCAATCAATCTCTCCTTGCTGACCTTGACCAAGCCTGGATGTTAGCAGCATAACAATGCAGACCACTCAGTACAAGAAATTCATTAGCTTTGTTATGTATAGGTCTGGGATCTTTGATTCCAAAAGTCATTATCCTGTAGGGACAGTAAAGTAAATAGTGGTTTATTTAAAGAAGGTAATGCATATTGCTAATTATGAACATTCGAACACCTAACACTTGTAATAGAAATATCCCAAGCTTGATAAACATGCTTCTTTCATTAACCTGTGCAACACAGGTATACAGAATTCCTAAAATATTGATGTCTAGATTTTTTTAAAATCAAAATGTATTTACCATTACAATAACAAATGCTATGAATATAGACAGCAAACATAATACTATAAGACCGGTACTATATGTTATAGGGAATTTTATTTTAAACAGAAGAAGCATAAATAAAACGTGAGAGGTATTGTGATATATATTCCAAAAGTACACAACGTGTGCTTTGTGGGGACCTTTAATATAAAAATCTATGGTGGTCCATGCATTAAAAATTTGAAGCAAACAGGTTAGTAACAGAAGAAAATATATTTTTAGCCTACATAGTCAAACTTATTTGTTGTATATAGATTGGATTATACTGGATTATATGTAATGAAATTATTCTTTAATGTTACGTACAGTACACAGTGAACTTTGTTGGCTGTATCTAAAAAAAAAAGAAGAATGAAATGTTTAATATATATAATTATAATTATTTAATTAATAAGACAGGTGTGGTTTAATGGGATTTAAAATTTCACTGAACTGTTTAGAGACTGTGAAGACAACACATGTTGTGGATCCTGTCACTGGTGACAAGCGTGTCAAACGCATTGCTGTCATTAGGCTGGTTTCTTGCCTTCTACATTTGTGTAGCACTTGAACTCCTTAGTATGTCAATGCTAGTAGGGCTTATGTGTGACCTCATCGCTTCTTGGACTAGCAAAGGTTATTTGGTCACTGGGTAGAGAGTGAGTGGCTGGTGACAGTAAACAGCATGTAGCAGCCTTGCTGGCACTAATCCTCATGGGACTTTGGGCAATCAGCTTTGAATGGCTGTTATGTTCACTGCTCAGTATGTCAGTCAAGTTACTTTGATAAAATCCTCCACGTGTATACTAAATCCACCAATTACTTCTGCTCTGTGTTAAAACAAACCTATCCTTATTTAAACTGATCTACTGCAATATATCATCTGTCATACATGACATATCATTGGAGATCAAGTTAAGATAGCAAAAAAATTACTTTTAGTTTGTTAAAATGACACAAGCACTACTGTGTAATCAGAATTGTAACTTAGCAGTTTTAGTATGTCCTATTTAAACCTTTAATACCTGTGCATAAAATTGTAAAAACAAATGTACTGAGTCATAGATGAGCACTACAGCAAGCAAATTATTCAATAAGACCATTTAACAATAATCTAATTCAGCCGCAACATGTTACATCGCCTAATTAATGAATTGCTGCTTTTATGAACAAGGCAAGATTCCACTAATATAGATTTTTAATGGAAAATCAGTATATTGAACCATTTACCATGCTACTATATTTAATTGGTTCATTCATTTAACAGGAAGTTTTGATATTGGGGGGTGACAAATTTTATTGCTGCACTCTTGATGCATCCACCTAAAGCTCAGGGATACATTGGCTGGCATTATACCGGAGCACACATGCTTATATCTCCATGAACCACAATCTGTCTGTATACATGTTGTGTGTGTGGTTGCCATTTTTACAGGGAAAAAAGCACTTAAAAAGTAAAATAAAAACATGGAACTTAGCAGACACATGGTCTGGAAGAACCTGCTGGGTTACAATTGTTTACCAATCCCACTGATCAGAGAAAGATGACCACTTTATGTCTGGTGGCAACTTAACATTATCCAGGACTGTTACAGATTCAGAGAAAAAAAACTTTAAGCTTGCATAGTTATTGAAATGTTCCCTAAGCAAGCATTCTTTTCCAGATGATAGGTTCCTTTTAATGGAAACCTGCAGTTAGGAACTGAAGACTGCCACTGCTGATGCCTTGTGCAGAAAATGCAAAGTCTGTTATCTTGATCCAGGGTGTTTAACACTTTCTAAATCACTGACCTAGAAGAAATATGCAGATGAGGGGGTTCTGACTCTGCTCTGACTTTTCTGACCTTCATCTAATGTCTCTGAGGCCAGATACTTTGTAGAGCTGCAGCCTAGATGTGTTTATATTGTATGGATGATTTGGGGGCCTTTGTGCAATAATTTGTTCTTTTCTGGTCCACAGCAGATCTTTAAGGACCACAACCTTAGGGCAGCTGGACAAATAGTGCTATAAATGTCATTGCCTTTCCAGAGTTTCTCCCTTGTGAGTGCAGAGATAATTGACACTTTGGCATGCAATTGCCAGAGACACAGATCTGTGCATTTGGGGTCTTTTTAATGTATGAAACAATAGCCAGAAACAATATCCTTTGAAAATGCTATATTTAAAAAATATTTTTCCTGGCATTTAGGCAACCTTTTAAATTTGTTAATCTTTAATAAATATTTAACATTATATTATTTGTTTTAGATGAGCTATCTAAAAAGGACAGAATTAATTGTTTTAGAAAGCAAAAAAAATCTGGATAATTACCAATCTTTTAAGTAACCTTTCACTGATATAGGAGTGGTGGGCATTATCCCTATTATTATCTTCTAAATTTATACAGATCATGTTGATGGTATGAAATACTCAATACTCTAGATGAAGATGACAATTTATTTGGTTCTCTCGACCACATGCTTCTTGTAGTCATGCATCAAAATACTGCTAATACTTCCACTAATGATAACAAGTGATCCTTCTACACAGATCTGTCTGTCTATCTATCTATCTATCTATCTATCTATCTATCTATCTATCTATCTATCTATCTGCCTATCTATCTATCTATCTATCTATCCCTTTCTCTTTCTCTGGGGGTTCACACTTCTGCGATGCTGGAACCCTGCGAATCTAGTGCGGTTTCCCGCATTGCACCTGAACCGAGATCTGCGCACCGCTGTGGGTGTCAATACAAAGTTAATGACACCCCCAAATTGGTTTGCAGATCGCAGTGGGAACTGTGATATGGTGAACAGCACACACACAATGTGAACACCCATGCAACCCGATTCTGGTGCAGACCAAAAAAAGGGTCCTGCACCATTTTGGTGTGAATGCGATGCAATTTCAGCCATACAATTTGTATGGCTGAAATCGCATCGCACAGACCTCGCATGGGATCGGCACAGGAATGCGGTGCAAATAACATGCAATGTCTGTCATTGCACTAGTGTGAACCGGCACTTTGTCTCTGTCTCTCTCTACATTGATTTAATTAAGCATCAATAGGGACATTCACATACACTTAAAGCGGAATTCCACCCAGTTAAAAGTCACAAGTGTGGGCGCCCGGCTTTGGCTTCAAAGTCGAGCGCACACTGCACATGCGTGAGTCACACTGCACTTTGTGAATGGCCAGTGTATCTTCTGGGACCTGTGACGTGTCCCAGAAAATCACCGGGTGGGAGGGGGGGAAGGTGAACTTCCTTCCAGCTCCACAGCGCCAGGACAGGAAGTGAAGCTGGGACCCTGTCAAAACCCCCCCAAAAATGACATGCCAATTGTGGCATGTCGGGGGTCACCTCCCCTTAAAGCGGAAGTTCCGCTTTTGGGTGGAACTCCACTTTAAGAAGGAGGATGTGACAACTAATGATCAGAAAACATACCTTATAATAAATTGAAAGCAAAACTTTTTTTTATTATTTTGGATAGAGTAGGGATTGTAAAAATTGCTATCAATTTGGGAAGATTTCCCCTTTACTTGCTGTAGACATAGGATTTGTGAAAAAATCTTTCTAAAGTGAGGGACATGCCCTTTAGTTTATCATTGTAACAAGAGCCTACATTGGAAGATTTGCCCTCTTTCTGTTTGGGTGACATTTCAAAATTGAATATTTCCTTTGGCAAGAGTATTCAGGAGTAAATCTCCCTAATGGGGACACAGACAAAGAAAAAAAAGTTTGATGGTTATGGGTGTGGTTATGAGCATCACATGAGTTATTATATTGTTCAAAATTCCTTAATCAAGATGACACAGGATGTTACAGATGCGTTTCAGAGCCATCTTCAATGATTTCTACTTAATATTAGTTTTATACCACCCCCCCCCCCAAAAAAAAAAACCTGCAACACTTACCTTGGAACTAAGCTGTTGCAGCGGTCTCGGCACACCTCCGTGACCGGCGACATCCTTCTTCTGGGTCTGCGGCTCCGTCCAATCACAGCACGGGCTCCAGCGCCGTGATTGGTGGAGCTGCGCTGACGTCACTCCCGCACATGTGCACGGGAGCCGTCATTTACGGCACGAATACAGAAGAAACGGCATCCTGGGCTACCCCGGGTGCCGATTCTTCAGTGTGCATGTGCCGATGACGTCAGATTTAGGAGATATTTCCTGGACCTATAGGTAAGCCTTATTTTAGGCTTACCTGTAGTTTAAAGTGGTTGTCATACCTTTAGTTTATTTATTATTCTATATACCTTCCATTTTATACCTTTAGTTTATTTATTATTCTATATACCTTCCATTCCATACCTTTAGTTTATTTATTATTCTATATACCTTCCATTTCATACCTTTAGTTTATTTATTATTATATATACCTTCCATTCCATATCTTTAGTTTATTTATTATTCTATATACCTTCCATTTCATACCTTTAGTTTATTTATTATTCTATATACCTTCCATTCCATACCTTTAGTTTATTTATTATTCTATATACCTTCCATTTCATACCTTTAGTTTATTTATTCTTCGATATGCCTTCCATTTCATCTTTTAATACTGATGAAGGAGAGCATTTGTAATTTGTTTTCTTGTGTCATCTCCTCTAAGGATACATTTAGTTTTCTGGAATCTCTGATAATTAGTGTGGTGCTTGCTTTGTGGTTAACATTTAGCAAAAAAAAAAAAAAACTGACAGGGGTTTTAATCTCTCAACATTCTATCCAAAACAACAAAAAAGTTTTGTATCTAGATACATTTTAAAGGGAAAAAATCAGTAATCTGAATAGCTGCTGTGGGTTATAGCACTTTGTACATTCTCACTCTTCACATTCATTTTTTTAATCTTTATTTTTTTTTAGTTAAGAAAAATAAACCCTTTTCATACAAAGCCTACCTATTGATGAGTGACAGCAACAGGCTGTGCATGTGTGTCACGGTTGAGTCACTCTACGTCATGTATGCATTAAATGAGTTAGCTATATTCCATATCTATTGAAATATCATTTTGGCTATTATCACAATTTCATTTACTCAGCATGCTTGGATAAACGTTACGTAGATTCAAGTGCGCAGGCACTTCTGTTTTTCATTAGGCTTGCAGTAATTCCTGTATATTTGTTCAATTTCACAGTATTATTTAAGGCAATGAGCTTTATTGCTGGAAGTGCCTAAAACTATTAACATGTCATTTCAATTGAAATTAAAGACAAACACTTGGCTTTAGACTGCATAATAATTTATGGCTTTAAGCGGTTCCATCTTGTTTGTTAAATGTATTAATTTCATTTGATCAGTTGAAAGATGGTTGGAGTTATGTTATGTTCTCCCCTTCTAGTTTCCATTGCCTAGCAAGGATCATACAGTACATAGTCATGTCATGTACTACAGGCTGTACAGACTTGTAAATGTAATTTGTACATCTTTGTATAGCTCTCCTAGTTGCAAAAACATGTAATAATATCATGCACTATTTAACAGTAACAGCCCAGTAAAGTGAAAAAATAACAGTACATAATTTTTTTTCACAGAACTGAAAGAGAAACATATGTTGGGAGAAATACATAAGGTGCCATTGATCTTACCTCTTTCAGAAAACACTGGTTGCCTGGATGTTATGTAGACACAAAGGCTTTGATAAGTTCCAAGTCACTGATCCAGAACAAGTGTACAGCCAGTAAAGCCAGTGAAATAAATTGAAACTCCAAATCAGCATATTTATATTTTTCACAACACAAATCTCCTTTAATTATGCTATAAAAAATATTGAATGGGTCATGTACACCAAATGTTTAAAGAATTTTAGTTAAAGGAGACGTATAGCCAAAGCTATTTTGGCTTTACATCTCCTGTAGGTCACAGGAGTGCAGTGTGTTCTTCACTCCTGTGACCTGGGCTAAAGTCTACTGTAGGCTGACTTCACTCAGCCAGTCCAGGTTTGGGAAAGATCTTGACCGTATGGTCGGGATCCACCCAGATGCCTGGTTCAGCCTCTCAGTGATCCGCTGAGAGCCTGAGCCAGCCCCTCCTGCCCCCTCCACAGCCCAGTGCTCTAGTGAGTGCTGGGGAAGGCAGAGCAGAGAGCCGGTGACTGACAGTCATGGCTCTCTGCTCAGAGCGGAGGGGGAGAATCGAGTGATCAGCAATAAGTGATTATTCTGTTCCCACTGCAGAGCAGGCAGAGGGGAGATGCAGCATCGGATTAACACTGCATCTAGGTGTTTTTATTTTGTACATCCATATTTCTCTTTGAGTAATGAAACTTTGCAAAATAAAAAAAACATTGTATATTATATTATAAAGAAACATAAAATCCACACCCTAAGATGCATTTCTGTGTGATGAAGATGAGGCCGCAATAAATATATGTGAACTATCTTACCTTCCACAATATTTTATTTCTGTTCAGCAACTTTTGTGATCTAGGAACTCCTTCCAGACAGCATGAATAGGTTGGTGACCTTACATTTCTCCTTTGTGTTATATTCAACTTGGATAGACCAAACCCATCCTTTCACTCATTTAATTCAAAATTTCTAATGGTATGTGGTCAGACTGTCCTGGGCTCAACACAGAAAGGCCTGGATGTTAATAGAGTTTGTACGATATCTACATCTGGTGCTCTCTGACATCAGCCTCAGGTTTACTTACCACTCCTGCCCACCACTGTATCCCTTTACTCTAGCCTACTGGTCTCACCCACCACTGTCACTAATCTCAGCAAAAAAGCTTGGTCACTAGCTCACGTCACCCTGCTGAGTGGAGCAGCCAGACACTGATGAGGCCATCCCTCTGCTCTTCTGTCTTGTTAGTATGTTCAGGAAGGGAGACTGACAGCTATGTGCAATAGGCACGTGCAATTTGTTTTATTCCGCATTCTTTTATCATCAAAATTCAGAATTTTCATTAATTTGGAAACGTTCGCATAACAAAAATCTGTTTCCTGAACTTTTCCGAAAACGAATTTTTGAAAAGAACGAAAAACGGAAAAAACTAAAATCCGAAAGAACAAAAGTCGAAATCCGAATTCCGAAATTTGAAAATCCGGAAATTCGAAATAACGAAAATCCGAAAGTAAGAACAAAAATCCAAAAATTCAAAAGAACGAAAATAAGAACAAAAATTCGAAAATACAAAAGAACAAAAATCCGAAAGTAAGAACAAAAATCCGAAAGTTCAAAAGAACAAAAATCCGAAAATAAGAACGAAAATCCAAAAATTTGAAAGGACGGAAATCCGAAAATTCCAAAATCCTAAAGAACAAAAAACATTCAGATAATTTCTATTATAATTATAATAATATAATTTGAAAGAAAATTCCAGTACCTACCAATTATTTAATAGTTTATAACCATTATTTTACTTTTTTATAATTATTATTTATTATTATTATTAATAATAATAATAATAATAAAAACTATAATAATAGTTTTAAAAGGTATTGGAATTTCCTTTCTAATTTGGCTGTTAGTAAACATAGTTAATTATTAACCTTTATTATAGTTTTTTTATTATTATTATTATCATTATTATTATTATTGTTATTATTAATAATAATAAATAATAATAATAAAAACTATAAGAGTAGTTATAAAGTATTAAATTAGCTAGGTATTGGCATTTCCTTTCAAATTTGTCTGCCTGTTAGTAAACAAATCTTTCCGAATTCACAAATTACCGATAATAACGAATACCGCATCTAAACGAATGGAACGAACCGAATTAGAATTTTTCCAAATTTCCGAATTACCGATAATAACGAATACCACATCTATACAAATTGAATGAACCAAATGCGAATGTTTTTGAATTCACAAATTACCAAAAATAACTAATACTGCATCTATACAAATGGAACGAACCAAATTCGAACTTCTCTGAATTCCCAAATTACCTTTAATAATGAATACCACATCTATATGAATAGAACAAACCAAATCAAAATGTTTCTGATTTTACAAATTTATCCAAAATAATGAATTTGGATCATAAGGAAAAATCCGAAAAACTGAAAAAAAAAAACAAAAGAAACGAAAATGGGAAAAACAAAAATGGGAAAAACAAAAAAATACTAAATTTTCAGCCATGCACATGTCTAATGTGCAATGAAATACAGCCCAATTAGCTTACAGTGCCACTTGTACTCTCCCATTTTGGAGTGTCTGTTCAGACGATTATGAGAGTCAGATATCAAGATATATTCAGGTAATTCTACTAGTTTTGCTTAAAAATAAATCTGACAACTTTTAATAAAAGTATTACATAGATTACATAGTATACTATCTTATATCTGCCTTGAGTTTATCCTAAACTCTCCGTCCTGTGATTTTACATAATGATTAATGGCATACAGGCTAGTTATATAAGTATATTTCTGAAGAAATTTACAGAATACATTTTAATTCTTTTTTTTTACAATAAAAGTTTATTGTAACGTTAGAATGAATACAAAATTACTCTTAATAATGTACAAATTAGATTATTGCAGCTTTCCTTACCAGATATATTAGGACGTGGCATGTACAGCATTGGCACACACAAAGAGGCTGACTAGATTGAGAAAAATCAAGGTAAACAGATGCACAATTATCAGGAGACTTCAGTTAAACTAACTACATTTGTACACAAGGTAGGATGACACATAGGTTATACAAGGCTTTCTTAAATTCAATGTATCCCATCATGCATCACTTCTATAATGAGTGGTAGGTATCACCCGAAAATATTTATTTTAAATTGAAACAGGGAAATGGGAAAATGTACAAAAATGCTTCTTCCCTTGGGCTAAACACATGTATCAAATCTGGTGCTCAAAATAATATTCACATCAATGTGTATAGAAATCAATGGGCCTTTTTTCAGACAAACCTGAGGCTGTAACTGAGCTGACTCCCAAGTTAGTACACATTGCATTTATATGCATAGCTAGTTCTTGGCAACATAACAATTATAATGTTATTCAGTTGAAAAGTGTATTGATATGTGTGTATAATTAACAAATGGTATATAGTGACAAGAAATAAAGGAGGTTCCATTAGCCAAAACTGTCTTAAAGTCCATTTTACATTCAAAATATATGTGCCACATATGTATTAGTTATGACCATAGTTAAACTCAAGAAGGTGAGTAAAATCATCTCACTATACTAGTGAACCTATATTTGTTCCACCATAAAAATGCCAGCTTGGTGGTGCTATAGTTAGCTTTGATGCCTTGCAGCCCTGTGGTTCTGTTTCAATGCCACCAGGTTCATTGCTGAATCACGATTGTACTTTATTTCCTGTGTTTGTGTATATTCCCTCCTGTTCTTCTGGACTTCTTCCAAAAACAAACTGTTGGCTGTTTGCTTTCTGCTTCAGTTGCGCCAAGATTGTATTAGAATGTTTGTGTGAGTGCTACGAATATTGGACTGTAAGGCCTCATGCACACTGAGGCTGATAAATGGGCGTTCAGGGGCATTTGGACATTTTTTCCAGCTGCCCCTGAACTCATTTAATGTTACCTTATGTGTACATTTTCACAGACTCGTTTAGAGTTGTTTCAGGTAGTCACGTTTATAGGCTTTTTTCTGAATGCAAAAAAATGGGTTCAGACGCAGAGTTTACCAGCATTTCAGACGTCGAATGTGGTAAAATGCGGCTAAACGCGGTAACTCGCGGATAGGAGTGTTTAGTTTACAGGCATTTACATTTAAAAAAAATAAAAAAAATTTTTAAAAATGCTCCTAGACACGAACGTGGCAAAAGGCGGCTAAACGCGGCCTGCAAAACGCGGCAAAAGGGGCGTTTTATGCACCGGCTTCTAGCTGTCAAAAGAAATCGTTCAGGGGAGGTTGAAAAAAGATCCCTTGTGCATGAAGCCTAAGATTCAGTTGCATTGATGATAAAATGTACACTGTAAAGTATACAGCAGTAGGTTAATACAGGAAATAATAAACTAGATAGGTTGTTGCATTTGAAAAAAATGATTATTGACCAAGAGAATTTTGATCACATAAGCCTCGTACACACGAGCCGATGGTTAGTCAACCGAACGTCCAACTTTTTCACAAATTGGGTGATGGCAGTTTGGTCTAGCATACTAACGTGAAGCGAGTAATCGGCCAACAAAGCCGAACGTAGTGACGTGTTACAAACATATAAGGAGGAAATTCAGGTGAACGTGATTTGTGAATTAGGAACACAGGTTACACGACCGAACACTTCCTGGATTCCGAGCATGCGTGTTTGCATTTCCAGCTATTGGTTGGTCAACTTCTGTACACATGAACCAACAATCGGTCAACTCCTTGTTGGCCAACACAAGTTTTCTAGTCTTGTCGTCCAACTTCTGTTGGACGACAATTGGAAATTGGCTGTGGAATCGTCCGTACCCACAACTGGATTATCGGCCAACAGGTTGTTGGGCAACCATTGTTGACCAACCATCAGACTGTATGTATGGGCCTTAAGAGTGACAACAGTGAATAATGAAGCAATACAGCATTTCTGTATAGCAAAGCATATGACAGCTTTTTGTCAACATGTTTATGTGACCATTAACTAAAGTTTGTATTCATAAAGGTTGAATAGAGTAACCTGGAAGTTTGGTTGTAAGAACCTTAAGCTGCCTGCACCTACCTTAAATGCTCCCCCCTGATCCACTGCCATAGGGCCTTGTCATGTGCCCTATAATTGGAAGAGTCTTTTTTATGGCTCTGGTGGCAAATTGGGTTTCAGGGAAGCATGATTAAAGTAACTACATGCACTTAGGGGTACCTGTTATCAAGCTACAACATTTATCTCTAAAAATGTATAGATTTACATTGTGCATATTCCTTATCTATGACTAATTACGGGCAATTAAAGTATCACAAAGACAAAATATTTATATTATTTGTACTCTAATTATGTATTTTGGAGCCTGAAATATTAGTGTGTCAAGGAGAATCCACACAACATCTCTACTGCAGCCACTGTTGCCAAATGTTGCAAAATGTTACTAATGTCGTCTAGTCCCATTAATGTGTAGCTCTATCTAGCTCTATCTATGATCGTACCTATCACTCCACTTTTTCGCAGCTGGTGCAAAAACCCAAACTGCTGTTATGATCATGCAGAATAAGTAGGTGAACTGTCACTCCAGCCTACAATGAGGAAGAAAAAGAGTTCATGCATATGCTGCATACATACTTATGCCAGAATATAAATGGCCGAATAAGTGAATTGATCCTTTGCCTCAGCTAGGGTCAACTTGAAGTCACAATTTCATGTAATTCTTTTCTATTTTAGGTATCCAGTGAATGTGGATCAAGTTCCTCATCTTGCAGCCCTGAGTGGAATGAGTCCGACTTCAGTGGAAGTCAAAGTGGTAAGAGGAACGATCTTATCATTTTTAATGTTGATCTTCCCTTCACCGGTTGAAACATTTTTCTCAGTGACAGCTGGTCACATTTCTGTGGAACATCTATATATGCTAGAAAAATATAGATTTTGGAGAAAAAAGTATATATATATATATATAAATTGGTATTGTACAAAGAATTGATTTTAAAAACTCAACATCTAGGTTTTAAGTCTTCAGTTAACCTAATTAACTACTCTTTAAAATTCAAAGCTGTCAGTCATCCCTGTGTGACACTGTGAAATGTAAATACGGGCACACATATGTAACATAAGTTACATATGTTCAATAAGGAAAAACTAATATGGTTTGCTGATGATGTTCCCACCTAATGAACACAATCACCTGTGTGTCATTGTCTTGTCTGTTTACTTATTATGACCTTTGCAACGCTTCAATAAAAAGAAATGTAAATTCTAACTATTAGGCAATATTTGAGCTTATTTAACATGCTAATGTAATACACATCAACCAATCAGAAGTAACCTATCATTGTTCTCAGTTCATTAAACTGACATTTGTTGACTAGCATGGGAAATTAAGCAGATTGTTCCTTGTATGCCCATCTACTACTAGGAAGGTTCTTAAAGGCATGAATCAAACTCAAAGCTGCCTAGGAAATGACATTGGCAATAAAGGAATCAAAGAGAGGAAGTTGCAAAGCCCAGGCTTGATGAAGTGAATACATCTGGGAGGATATCAGATGCTCCTTCATACTGAGATTGACAGAGTATTTACAAAGGGCTCCAACCAAGCAACTGAGCAGCTAGGGAATGTAGCAAAATTATCAGCAAATGAGGGCATGCCACTTTACCCTAAATAAGCAAAGTAAGAGATTCTCCTTAGGGTAAATTGAGTAGATATTAATACTTTTCTTATACAAGTGTACAGTATGCGGTTGATTTACTAAAACCGGCGAGTGCAAAATCTGGCACAGCTCTGCATAGAAACTATTCAGCTTCCAGTTGTGTTTTCAAAGCTTAATTGGACAAGCTGAATGTAGACTCTGATTGGCTACCATGCACAGTTGCACCAGATTTTGCACTCTCCACTTTTAGTAAATCAGCCCCTATGTGTCCTTTAGCCTAAATGATTAAACATACATATGAAAAAAGACTTTGAATATCAAGAAGTATTCTGAAATGCACTTAAATACAGAAGTACTTTCAACTGTTTTATAATTTCCTACTATTTGTTTTAAAAAACAATAAAAGCTTTACATAAGGGAGCACATACAACATTACCTAAAATGTTCCAATTGAACAACCACTTTTTAACCTCAAAATAAATATTCTCTATTTCATCAGGAGTAGTGTTGAGCGAACCCGGACTGTAACGTTCGGGTCCGTACCGAACTTTTGGGTGTCCGTGGCACGGACCCGGACCCGGACATTTCAAAAATCGTTCGGGTTCGGTCCGGGGTTCTGCTATTTTACTCCACGTGTTGAGAAGCTGCAGGGCAGCCAATCAACAAGCGTTTCACTGGTTTGCCCTTAGAAGCCATCACAGCCATGCCTACTAATGGCATGGCTGTGATTGGCTGGTGCATCATGTGACCCAGCCTCTTTATAAGCTGGAGTCACAGTGCTGCAGTCACATGCTCCTTGGGTTAGTGTAGGGAAAGGTAGCTGACGGCGTGAGGGACAGATTTTAGCCATTTTAAGACCTGATCCTGCATCCTGAGATAGATTACTTTACTACTGCTGTCTGTGCTGTTGCTCTGAGGACAGATAGCAGAAATTAGAGATTTCACATACCGCTGCTTTGAGTTGCAGATCAAGCTCTGCATCTGTCTCT
>BLSH010436604.1:133379-144918 GCA_018402905.1 Glandirana rugosa
TGGGCCTGTAAATTTTTTTTCAGGCCCAAGCTCAAGCCCCAAGACCATAAACTAAGGTGCACAACTTATCGACGGTTCCCGTCGGTTAGTTGTTCACAAAGTGACCAAACGGGAATCTTCGGTAGTGTCGGTACGGATGATTACCGTACCGACACTAACCAGTCACGTAGTACACTGTGTCGGAGATATACCCCGACCTCAGTGGCACGCCGTCAAACCAGTGAAACACTTGTTGATTGGCTGCCCTTGGCAGCTATTCAACACGTGGAATCAAATACCAGAACCCCGAACTCGAACCCGGACTTTTTTTTAAATGTCCGGGTTGGGGCCGGGTCCCGGACACCCCAAAGTTCGGTACGGACCCGAACTTTACAGTTCGGGTTCACTCAACTCTAATCATCGGTATGGAAACCATGGCTTCTTTAGCACAGGCCTTGGAGAGCAGCAAGAGAATAAAAAGAGTAGGCTAAGTGTTTAAGTGGGGCGCCAAAGGGAGCCAATTTTCTAAAACATGTAAAGTACAGATTAGCCTTCATAAAACAGAAGGTTCACGTCTTCACTATTGATAAGCGCATTTAAAAAAATCCACTACAGGTGAAACCGGCTCCATAAATGGTTTCACAAAACAGTCTATTTCCAACAAATTGCTTGCTGGAAGTGAAATTGTACCATACTAGCCTATTTCTGTATCCAGCAAATGACTAGGGATGGGCCGAACCCCCCCCCCCACACACACACACCCGTTCGATTCGCACTAGATCATGCGAACAGGCAGGAATTTGTGCGAACATTTGAACACCGTTAAATTCTATGGGACCCGAACATAAAAAATCAAAAGTGCTAATTTTAAAGACTTATATGCAAGTTATTGCCATAGAAAGTGTATGGGGACCCGGGTGCTGCCCTAGGGGACATGTATCAATGCAAAAAAAAGTTTTTAAATCAATCGTTTTTTCAGGAGCAATGATTTTAATAATGCTTAAAGTGAAACAATATAAATGAAATATTCCTTTAAATAATGTGCCTGGGGGGTCCCCTTAGTATGTCTGTAAGGGCACACCTCTGTAATGGTTAGAACAGTGACATTTGTAAAGGAAAAATTGTCATTTAAAATCACTCGCGGCTGTAATGTATTGCCGGCTCCCAGCAATAGAGATAAAAATCACTGAAAAAATTTGCGTAGGGTCCCAACCCCCCCCCCCCCCCCAGTCCATACAGGCCCTTCGGGTCTGGTATGGATTTTAAGGGGAAGCCCACGCCAATTTTTTTAAAAAAATTGGCATGGGAGGCCCCCAATAATTCAAACCAGACCCTTATCCGAGCATGCAACCTGGCTGGCCAGGATAGGGGGGACGGGTGAGCGCCCCCCCTCCTGAACCATACCAGGATACATGACCTCAACATGGGTAGTATGGGTGATTTGGGGTGGGGGGGCTCTGCCCCCCCGACCTAAAGCACCTTGTCCCCATGTTGATGGGGATAAGAGCCTCTTCCCCACAACCCTGGGCTGTGGTTGTGGGGGTCAGCGGGCGGGGGGCTTATCAGAATCTGGAAGCCCCCTTTCATAAGGGGGCCCCCAGATCTCAGCCCCCCATGTGAATTAGTATCGGGTACATCGTACCCCCACTAATTCACCAAAAAGTGTCAAAAAAGAAAAAAAGACAGGAGACAATTAGGGACAAGTACTTTATTAAAAAAGAAAAAAAAGTGTCCCCCGTTGTAATCTATCGTCAATCACGGTGTGTGACGGACCCGAAAAAAAATGTAACAGCTCCTGCAGGAGGGCTCCCGCCGACTGAGCTCTCTTTGTTTTGGCAGTTCATTTATAGTCAAGGGTGGGGCCACTTGGTGACGTTATTGAGTGACCCGCCCCTTTGATGTAACATGACGTCAGAGGGGTGCGGGGTCACTCGCTACATCACCGGGTGGCCCCATCATTGCATATAAATAAACTGTCAAAACACGAGCGCAGACGGCAGCAGCCCTCCAATGGAGGAGGAGCTGTGCATGCCGTCATCTCGCCATACATTATGGGGCGCTCCGCGAGGGCGAAGTTGCTGCGAATGCCCCATAATGTTCACGCTTCAACTTACGTTCGACTCAAACCGCAGGCTCATCCCTACAAATGGCACCCAGTCCCCCCCAATCCCCCCCTAGTCTACCATTTAGTCAGTGGGCCAATTTAGAATATGCAGTTACAACAAAGAGTTATATGAGCTCACTCCATCACAAGGTTATTGACTTTATTATGGTAATATTAGAATTATTTTTTTTTATTCATTTGTAGAAAAAAACTTAACAAATACAACACATCACAATAAAAGCTACAACTTTCATAAAGCAAATTTCATCTGCTTTAAAAAAGGCCTGGATTCTTTCCTAAATGTGCATAACATAACTGACTACTAACATTTATAGGTAAAATTGATCCAGGGAAAATTTGATTGCCTCTCGGGGGATCAGGAAGGAATTTTTTCCCCTGCTGGAGTAAATTGGATCATGCTTTGATGGAGTTTCTTGCCTTCCTCTGGATCAACTGTGGGTATAGTATTGTGTATATGAGATTGTATGTACATATTTTTTTCCCTTTTATGGGTTGAACTAGATGGACTTGTGTCTTTTTTTCAACTGGACAAACTATGTAACTATATAAATAAGCAAGCAAAATTAAAGAATAACCTTAGCCACTTTGAGACCGCCCACCGCACATATACTGCAGCAGGATTGCTCTATTGCGTAAAACAACGTACCTGTGCGTCATGTTATGCAATAGATACTGTGGGCATGCACTGCAGGAGCATGCGCCTGGGTCCTGCGGACTGGATGTCTGCCGGTCACCCGCAATCAATCCACAGAGAGGCAGAACTAGGATCCCTGTTCTGACAGGGGACAACATGGAGATCTGCTGTTCCTAGTGATCAGGAACAGCGATCTCTGTGTTGTCCCATTGAGCCCATCCCCCACACAGTTAGAACACACCCAGGGAATACAGTTAACCCTTTGATCGCCCCCTATTGTTAACCTCTTCCCTGCCAGTGTCATTTATACATTGATCGGTGCATTTTTTTAGCACTGATCACTGTAATAATGTCACTGGTCCCCAAAAGTGTCACTTGGGGTCAGATTTGTCACAGTCCCGCTAAAAATCGCAGATCACCGCCATTACCAGTAAAAACAATAAAAAAAAAATAAAAGTCCACAAATCTATCCCCTATTTTGTAACTGCTATAACTTTTGCACAAACCAATCAATATACGCTTATTGCGATTTTCTTTACCAAAAATATGTAGAATACATATTGGCCTAAACTGATGAATACATTTTTTATATATATATATATATATATATATATATATATATATATTTTTTTTTTTTTTTTTTTGGATATGTATTATAGCAGAAAGCAAATAATATAGTTTATTTCAAAATTGTCATTCTTTTTTTGTTTATAGCACAAAAAATAAAAACCGTATAGGTGATCAAATACCACCAAAAGAAAGCTCTATTTGTGGGGAAAAAATTACATCAATTTTGTTTGGGTACAACGTTGCACGACTGCGCAATTGTCAGTTAAAGCAACACAGTAACGTATCGTAGCAAATGGCCTGGTAATTAAGGGGGTAAATGCTCCAGGGGCTGAAGTGGTTAAATCACATAACATTACCACTACATACATACTATTACAAACATATGAAAAAGGTGTATATCCTAGGACCCTATCATATTGACCAAATAAATTATATTCATTCCCCAGTGGAGGAGAAAAGTGACATCACAAGGCGGAAGCCACCCCCCCATCTAAATATAAAAAAAAATAAGATCAAATTATTTTGACAACATTAGGTCCCCATCAGGACCTGTACTGCCCAAATAAAACATACAGCAAACATATATGCATTTGTGCATTTAAAACTGCAGAACACTTTGCCACTTTGCCTGGTAATTGGAGTGGGGCATCTGCCATGGCGTGAAGTAAATCACTTAGGAATGGATAAAAGGACCATATGGTAATACAAAAATTAGCTTCAGTAGAGCGATGGCATCATCGTAAACCCAACACATTTCGTGGGATAGTACCCACTCATCAGGGGTAGATGCAAGCATATCTATATAAACAATAAAAGGTAACAGAGTAAAAATATTCAAGGGTCTAATGGCATATTTATGTGATGGAGTACATGATATGGGTACAAAGGGGGGCGAAATAATCAAACCTACCCTTAAAAATGCCATAAGTGGTGTACCAATTCTTGCCAGCCCGCCTGGACATCTGTCACGGGAGCTGAGGACACGGTGAAATGAGCCGGGGATGGGACCATCACACAGACCACCCAGACAGCAGACATCTGTGGATGAATATGTCTGTGTAAATGGCTTAAATGAAATGTGAATGTGTATGAAGGATGCTGAATGTGAAAACAAAATGGCGAAGCCATACACCAAAACAGGGAAATAGGGAGGCAAAGGTAAGTGCCTGTGATAGAGTACAAAAAGGCTGGAGCCAGAGAAAACCTAGACCAAGATCCACCACCAAGGGTGGCTATGGGAGAGGTGCAAAAAGTGTGAGGGAAACTATATGTCAAATAATTACCACAGATATGAAGTCAAGGAATAAGTCTGCAACCAGCCATGTGCATGTGTAGTGCTATCACCATGCTGTCTGCCATCAGGTGGACTCTGCATTAATATTCCGAGCCAGCCCACTAACCCTGCCCAATGTTACACAGGCATGACCAGGTGAGGGAGGGCGTCCGAGCCAGGGGTGGTGTCCCCACATACCTGGCCAGGATCGCTCCACCCAATTGTCAGCCTTCTGAATTGCTGGCCATTCATTCCAATGGGCGGGGCGGTGTAGGAGCGGTGTATACAGCTCTCCCCCACCGCCCCAAAGATACTGCTTGTAGGACTTTTTTCCCGTCCTGCAAGCTCACCGCCCCAGTGGGAAAGCACTCAGGCTTTCACACTGGGGTGTATTAGGAGGCAGTTTAGAGGTGCTTTAGGTTTACAGGTGCTATTTTTAGCTCAAAAACACCTGTAATGCGCCTCAGTGTGAGAGGGGTATAGTTTTATCATCTCTGTGCTCTGGATCGGCAGGTCAAGTGCTGCTGTCGCCATTGAGGCTAAGGGTATCCGGACGTGTAGCCATGCGGATTCAGGGCCGGGCTCCTACTGCGCGCATGTGAGCCCCCGCTGCGCATTGGTGGTGGAGGAGGAGAGAGCCCAGCTGCTGACGGCCATGGCCGCGGCCCTGGGCTCCCTGATGTGTGGAAAAGGACACCTGTCAAAGACGAGTGTCCTCTTCACCCCCCCCCCCCGAAAGGTGCCAAATGTGACACCTGAGGGGGGAGGAATCCGACCAGCGGAAGTTCCACTTTTGGGTGGAACTCCGCTATAAGCCTTGCTCTAAAAGAAATTCCCTGTTCATTTTGCCATTCATTAGGACTGCAGGCTCATAAACCCTGTGAATGTGCTCCTCTTTTATAAGTAACTTGTACATTACATACTAGATGCAGCAAGTCCCATTTCCAGATTTCTTCTATACATGTTTCCCTCTAGTGCCATCTATCTTTCTGTGTCATCACATCCTGCCAGCAGAGTGTTTGCCACCAGGGAGCAAAGCATACAGGGAATTGTAGTCCCAGGACTCAAGTTACACATTCTATTGAACTGCTGGGGAACTACAACTACCAGCCAGCTGGCAAAGAAGAACAGATTTCTGGGAGAGCTTATAAAAAGGCTGGGCTAGGCCTAGGTCGCTCCCTTGGGACGCCGGCCTGGATCTGCAAGCAGGGGCTCTGTGTTGGAGAGTGATGAGGCTGAGTTGCGGCCTGAACAAGAAGAGTTAACACGAGGTAGGAGAACAGAGTGGACTTAGGGGAGAGGTGCTGCCTCCCAGGTCAGTCCACTGCATTGATCCAGGTATCCACAGTCCGACATACAGCCTAAGAGAGGGGGATCCCAGGTGTATATCTAGACACACCTGCAACGAAGCTGTGAAGCATTCCAGTGTGAGGTGATCAGTCGGGTCACTAGAGCAGCCTGCCTGTTCCAGGACGTTCATTTGGGCCTTGATCGCAGGATTGCGTGAGGGGGCATTTTCCCATTTGCATGAAACAAGGATACTGCACACAGATAGAGTTGTATGGACACTGTACACAGACACCATTGTCCTTTCACTCTGCTGAGGAAGATCTTGCTTTTCTTTATTAGATAATTCAGGCCAGTTTTGTTGTTTGGCCCTGGAGTTTAAGTGCACCAACGAGAGTGGCTAGCTGAAGATTCAAGGCCTTACTTCCAAGAGACTGAAGTTACTGTTGCCATATGAGCATGCACACACATGTTCAGGGCTCTGTATATGTAGTGGGTGTGTGGGATAGTTCATCTGGGAAGTTAAGCCACTAAATATTGAACTGAGTATAGTGTTTATAATTGGGCCTGTGGTGTCAGGGGACAGAAGAAAGAGGTCTGACATAAAGAGGGTCAGTCTTCTGCTCTCCTCCTGCCTGGACTCATAGAGTCAAATTTGAGTAGGGGTAACCAATCTGATACAAAGTGTCATATTGTGATTTATTTGCCATTTAAGTGTGCCTCTGCTCTCGGGGTTATTCTCAGGTTTGGAATACCCTGAAAGCAGCCTGAATACAGTATTGAGCTGTATTGCTCAGTTATTGCTCTCCGGTGGATTACTTGAATTTATATACTGCTACTGTCTGTTACATTTCCACAGAAATATTGCAGTAAAACAATTCTATTGTTTTATCATAACCTGTGTGGTTTCATTGGTCCTTGCACTTACACTATTGCCAGGTGTGCCAGAAGGGCTGAGGCTACTCTTGGGGTTGAGAGGCAGAGTACACAACAACATACTTAAGCGGCTCCTCTGAGGGGGAAGCGCTACAATTGGTAAGGGGCTCTTTGAGCCCATTTATCAGTTCACAGGCAGATTGCTTATTCAATAGAGATGATCTTTCTGTAAAGTGAACCATGATATGCGTTCCCAACTTCAAAGCAACTCAATAAAAAAGCATTGCAAATGCAATGTTAACTTAGCCCAGTTGACAGTGTGCACATGACTCTATGCTGAGCACAAAAAAAATGCTTCAGCATCTCAAAAAGTTGATTAATCAGAACAGTCAGATAAAACAACAGAGACCTTCCATTATATAACGGTAAATAATATACAATTTGGTCAAAGTCAATTTAACAATATATTGGTGATTGTCTCAAACGAGCAGAGTTCCTAATACGCTGTGAAAGGACCTGTAAATTGTATTAGTTCTCTTCACCACAAAAATCAATAAAAGCATTAAAGGTGTATTAGAACAAGGCAGAATCAATCTGGGATTTTTTTTACCTGAAAACCTGGGATGTGATGCTCTAAAGTGAATTTATTCAAAGGTTATTTATATTGTTTTTTGATCAGAAGTTATATGAGGGCGTAAATAGCTCAATAGAAATATTGTCTACACTACAAAGGAAATCCAAAAAAATCAACATAAAATAAAGAAAAAAACAACCCTAACCAAATACTAATTCAATAGGGTAATAGTGTATGAAGCTTCAGGTGTTCTCCAAAAAATACCATAATTAATCAACAAAAGGACACAAAGAAATAATCAACTGTACATGCACCACAAAAATAAAAAATAAACCAAAAATACCTAAATAGCAAAAATACCTTTATTTAAATGACTGTACCCTTCTAACCATAAAAAGTATTATAATATAATCAACATATACCCTGAGTGGAACCAATGTAAGATATAACTGGTATGACAGTGAATAACAAATTGAGTTCTTTATAACTGCTATTATAGGAAGGCTACAAAATTAATATATTATGACCAGTTGCTTCCAACTTAAGAGTAAAACAGGAGTTCTCCATATCCTATAACGGGCTAAAGCATACTGTATCCTCGGTTAAAACTGGCTTGAGTCTCCTTCAGGAATGGGGCATCTTACCAGATGTATCTGATAATGCACCTATGGATCAAGGTACTGATAAAAATCACTGTTACCATCCTCTGCCTCAAAGATCCAATAGATCACATTAATCTGTACAGCGGACCAGGAGCACACATCCATGGCAGTAAGTGAGACACCTGCCTCATAAAAACTTTTTTCTTCCTCCCCCACCTCTCTGCTCCTTAGCACTTGTAGTGCCTACACCAAGGAAGCAGAATTTCTTTGTTGGTTTGGCTTTCTTGTTATATTTTGTGGCCTTTCTTTTTCTTTCTCGTGTTTCATCTCTACAATCAACCTATTGCAACAGGTTGCACTTTAAACCACATCTAGTTATGAATCAGCTCCTCTGAGATTCTTTTGAAAGAGAAGAATATTCTCTGAATAAACGAGGCACCACACGCCTGCACTCTTACATTCGGTACACTTCTGATTAGAAGGAACACAAGCAAGCTCAATAAATGTCCTTCCTTCCTCATACACTACAACTACCACCACCATATGGCTATCAAAATATTATCGATTAATGTCAACGGACTCAATCATCTGGCCAAGAGATCATCCTTGTGGAAACTAGCAATACAAACTAAATCTGACATACTCTGCATTCAGGAGACACACTTTTGCAACTCCAACCCGCCTCCATGCAAACACAAAGACTTCAGCACCATCTTCACGGCTAATGCCTTGCAAAAGAAAAAGGGTGTCCTAATAGCCTTTAGAAACGCCACATCCTTTCAATTACAAGAATGTGTCATAGATCCTGATGGGCGCTACATCATGGTAGTGGGCACCATCAAAAACAAGGTATATACAATAATCTCAGTGTATGTTCCAAATACGCACCAATTGAGGTATATCAGAAAACTGCACAAAAAAGTTACCAAGCTACAACAAGGTGCAGTGGTGTGGTGTGGCGATTTCAATATCACCCCGGTTCCTCAAATTGACACCACGTCTACTCATACAAGAGGCAAACCAGCTTTAAACCAATTGCTATCTAAATTACATCTCTATGATGCCTGGAGATGCCGGAATGCGGAGGAAAGAAATTTTACATTTTTGTCACCTAGACACAATTCATATTCAAGAATCAAACACTTTTTGTTGGACCAGTGGACTGAGGACAATCCTAAATCTTCACCAACCTTCTTATGGAGAATGAACACTCGAATACTGCAATCTAAATCTTTTTCAACCTCCCTGAAAGACAAACTGAAAGACTTCTTTGAACTAAACTCAGGGTCAGTTAAGGACCCGTACTTTACTATGTAAAGCTTTTGTGAGAGGCCTCTTTATTCAAATGGGGGCTAGGGAGAAGAGGCAAAGGAGGCAGTGTATTGAGGAAATTCTATCTGAAATCCAGTCCACAGACACACAAAATAGACAGCAACCCTTTGCAGAACGTGATTCGAAATTATTTAAACTAAGACTTGAACTCCACTCACTTTTATTAGAAAATTATGACAAGGCCAAAAACGATTCAAAATGCAATCATATGCCTATGGCGATAAGCCAGGGAAACTATTAGCCCAGCAAATCAAGGGGTTTTAACCAAAAACACACATCCCCTTCCTTTACCATCCCACCACCAAACAAAAACGTAGGGACCCGCAGGCAATAGCAAACACTTTTAGTGATTTCTATAAAAACCTCTACAATCTAAAAGATGATAACTCAAGTTATCAACCGGACATGTCCCATATAAAAAAAATTCCTGGACTTGGTCCATTTACCTAAATTAACTGAAGAACAACTATCCCTTCTTAATGGACCTTTTACGACAAAAGAATTAGGGAAGGCCATAGACTCCCTGCCCAACAACAAAGCCCCCGGCCCCGATTGCTTTGTTGGGGAATACTTCAAACAATTTAAAAATGTACTATTAGAGCATATTGTGCCTTTGTTCAATGATTCTGCCTCCTCTGCCTCTCTCCCCCAGGGAATGCTAAAAGCAATGGGCATCACCTTACCGAAGCCAGGTAAAGAACCCACCTCTCCTCAAAACTTTCGTCCGATCTCTCTCCTTAACCATGATACCAAATTGTATTCGAAGGTAATAGCCAACAGATTAGTAGATTTGCTACGAAACCTAATATGCCCTGACCAATCGGGTTTTACGAAAGGACGACAAACCTCTGGCGCTACACGCAGAATGATAAACCTGATTCACCATGCTGAAACCTCTGGAATGCCTTCTCTGCTCCTATCTTTGGACGCAGAGAAGGCATTCGATAGAGTCCACTGGGGCTATATGGAATCAGTCTTAAAGAAATTTGGGTTCCAGGGCCAAATTCTATCAGCGATATTAGCGTGATACTCCTGCCCATCTGCCCAAGTATATTCTCAACCATGTTATCAAGTCCCTTCAACATTATGAATGTAACAAGGCAAGGATGTCCCCTCTCCCCATTCATTTTTAACTTAATGATAGAACCCCTTGCAGAAAAAATTAGATCTCTTCAGAGCATAGAAGGAATATCTATAGGCTCACATGAACATAAGATAAATTTTAGTTTCAATATTTTTTATTAAATTGTAAGAGTACAATACATGAAAGAAAGAAATAATTAGTTCCATGTGGACATACAATCATGTGTGATATAGTTGTTTACGCACATAAGATTAATTTATTTGCGGAAAACATTATTCTCACTTTATCTTCTCCCCGCTCCAGAGGCGGCCCTCTAATTAGGCAAATTAGGCGATCGCCTAAGACCTCGTGCTCAGAGGGGCCTCGCAACCACCTAATTTGCCTACTGGAGGAATGGGAGCACTGGCGTAACATGGAGAGCTGATGGACACGTGCTGCCCTTGGGTCCGATGCCCCAGCCAACCGTGGGAGTCGGGACACTACTGACAGCACTGCTTGCACTGAACAGTGAGGGAGATAGCTGCAGCGGAGAACAATTATAAGAACCATGTCCTGCATCTGTGTCCCTCCAGCAGCTGTGTCCCCCTTCCACGCTTGCGGGACACAGCTACAGGGCATGGTTCCTGTAATTGTTCCCCGCTGCAGCGGGCTGCCTATTTCTCTTTCAAAGTCTCCTGTCAGACAGAGAATTCTCTGCCCGACATCACATGAAGTGCTGATACAGAGAACCAGGACCTGCAGGCGGGAGTAGCGGGACTGGAGTGGAAGAAGTACAAGCACAGTGAGTAGAGGGCTGTGATAGAGACGTGTGTGATAGAGGTGGAGGCTGGCCGGGATTGCCGTGTGTCCCATTGAAGAGGGGAGTCTGTGGGACTACAATCTCCAGCATTTCTATGGAGGAGGAGCACTTAGTGTGAGGCTGGAGGTGAAAGCATTGTGTATCAGTCCCACTTGCAGTATACAGTAGGTGAGATCACATGTGTCTGGATGGATGGCTTTGTAGTGTGAGGAGCAGCTCGGAACACCCTGACATATATTTGCAACCCTACAGTGGTACAACACTTCCCACATATCCCAATTATCACGTCAGCCCCTACCCTCTCCCCTCTAACCCTTCTACCCCCCCCCCCCCCATTATTTCCATCACCCCTCCCTTTCTCTTCTCTCCTCTCTCCCCCTCCCTCTCTATCACCCCCCCCATGT
>BLSH010436604.1:185714-196414 GCA_018402905.1 Glandirana rugosa
AGGAACCTCACCATATGACTAGTCATCACAACTCGCTTGGGCCTGACATTGCAAGCCCAGGCATGGCTTGAAAACCCACAGACACCGTGCCTGGGCCTGGGCCTGTAAAGTTTTTAGCAAGCCCAAGCCAGGCCCCAAGACGATAAAATGAGGTGCACAACTCTTCGACGTCCCGTCGGTTAGTTGTTCGCAAAGTGACCAAACGGGAATCTTCGGTAGTGTCGGTACGGATGACGGATGATTACCGTACCGACACTAACCGGCCACGTAGTACACTGGGTCGGAGAAATATTCGACCTCAGTGTCACGACGTCAGTGTACGAGGAACCCAATCATTCCCTACACTAACCCAAGGAGCATGTGACTGCAGCACTGTGACTCCAGCTTATAAAGAGGCTGGGTCACATGATGCACCGGCCAATCACAGCCATGCCATTAGTAGGCAGTAGGCATGGCTGTGATGGCTTCTAAGGGCAAACCAGTGAAACGCTTGTTGATTGGCTGCCCTGCAGCTTCTCAACACGTGGAGTAAAATAGCAGAACCCCGGACCGAACCCGAACGATTTTTGAAATGTCCGGGTCCGGGTCCGTGCCACAGACACCCAAAAGTTCGGTACGGACCCGAACGTTACAGTCCGGGTTCGCTCAACACTACTGATCAGTATACCACTCCAAGGATTGAGGATGCTTTGTAGTGTCTGGTGGGAGCTACAGTATGTCACGAAAGTGAGTACACCACTCACATTTTTCTAAATATTTTATTATATCTTTTCATGTGACAACACTGAAGAAATGACACTTTGCTACAATGTAAAGTAGTGAGTGTACAGCTTAGATAGTCTACAACTATCTGAGGATCTGAAAACAAAAATTGTTGCTCTACATAAAGATGGTCTAGGCTATGAGAAGATTGCCAAGACCCTGAAACTGAGCTGCAGCATGGTGGCCAAGACCATACAGCACTTTAACAGGACAGGTTCCACTCAGAACAGACCTTGCCATGGTTGAACGCAGCTAGCTGCGAGAATTAGTGTGAATTGCAGGACACATTGAATTTCCAGTTCTAGCTCATTCTGTCCCTTCTAAACCCTATGAGATTCATGTAGATGCCAGTCGAGATGGATTGGGAGGAATACTTTATCAGGAGCATGGTGGTTATCTGCGGCCTATAGCTTTTGTGAGTCAAAGCCTCATACCCTCTGAAAGAAGTTATCGGGCTCATAAGCTGGAGTTCCTGGCTTTGAAGTGGGCAGTTGTGGACAAATTAAAATACTATCTGTATGGAGCTCAGTTTGTTGTCAAAACTGATAATAATCCACTAACTTACTTGCTGACAACTGCGAAATTGGATGCTAAAGGGCATAGATGGTTGGCTGCTCTGGCCAGGTTCCAATTTAGCCTCAAGTATCATCCTGGTGCTGGAAACAGGAATGCAGATGCTTTGTGCCGTCAAACTTATCTGCAGAGTCGAGAAACTTGAGAGTGGACCTTCATGCCCGCAGTTGGAGTACAGGCCTTGTGCAAGGATTGGTTCATCGCTTGAGAGGAGGGGTTGCTGCTGAAGCCATAGGGGTATCACCAACAGGAGTGCCATTATCTTATTGTGGAATGACCCAAGTGATGAGTGAAGGGCTTCCTAGGCTGACGAAGAAAGAGATCAAAGCTGATCAGGAACAAGATCCCTTTGGATGAGTGACCTTGCAGGCTATGACTCAACAATACCCTCAATCGCTTTTGAAGAGTACTCTTACTCAGGCCAGAGTGTTACATATTGAATGGAACCGATTACAACTGAAAGATGGAGTACTTTATAGGCGAGGCCTTAGTGAAGGGACAGAAGAAACCTGTCAGTTGTATCTACCTGAAAGACATCGCAGCTCAGTTTCATTGTCATTACATGATGAACATGGACATATGGGTATAGAAAGAACCTTTCAATGAATCAAAACTAGATTCTATTGGCCAAATATGAGAAGGGAAGTAGAAGATTATTGCAAACCTTGTATTCAGAGAAAGACTCCCCCAACCCGTGCTGCTACTATGGAGCACTTGCATAGTCAGGGCCCATTAGACCTGGTATGTATTGACTTCCTGTGCCTGGAACCAGATACAGGTGGAAGAAGTATCATATTGGTGGTAACTGATCATTTCACCAAACATGCACAAGCTTACCCTACCAAGGATCAGCAAGCCACTACTGTAGCTAAAGTATTAGTGGAGAATTTCTTTGTTCACTGTGGATTGCCGGTCCAAATTCATTCAGATCAAGGAAGAGACTTTGAAAGTAAGCTCATCCACCAATTATGCAAATTATTGGGCATTAAGAAATCTCACACTACTCCTTATCATCCTCAAGGAGATCCTCAGCCTAAACAATTCAATAGAACCTTATTGAATATGCTAGGTACCCTGCCATCTGGCAAGAAACCAAATTGGGGAAATCATTTAGCCACTTTGGTGCATGCATACAACAGCACTTTGAGTGATGTCACGGGATATTCACCTTATCGTCTCATGTTTGGGCGGGAGGCCAGGTTGCCAATTGACTTGATCTTTGGAACATCTATTGATGGTACTTCTTTGACGTCTCACAGAGGTTATGTAGATTGACTTAGGATGATTCTGAAGCAAGCTTATGAGAGTGCCTGGCAACACGCCACTACCAGAGAAACGCGGAATGAGAAAAACTTTGATCTTCGGGGGGAGAGTTCAGGAGCCTCAACCAGGGTGTTGTTGAAGAACTTGGGAGTGCCAGGAAAACACAAAATAGCTGATCGGTGGAGGCCTCACCTATGTATTATTTGTAAGCAACTTCCTGGACTGCCTGTTTATTAGTTCAAGCCAGAAGGTCAGAATGGTCCTGTGAAGATGTGGCATAGAGATCATTTGCTTCCCCTTTCTGATGCTGTGAGGGTGTCTCTTGCTTTAGAAGCTCCTCCGGAAAGACCAAGTCCTCCCAAGACCAGATCACAGAGAAGACCATCTGTAAAGATTATTAACCCAGTTCCTGAGGAAAGTGATGAAGACTGGATACCGTTTTGGGAGTGGAATCCTGTCAACATTCCAGATAAAGAAGTTCAATCAGGATGTCTTCCATCCAAATCGGGTATTGAAGTTAATAGACCTACTTGTTGTTTCAAACCTCAGCAAAAAGCTCCTTTGCTGCCCGTAGGGAAGAAAGCCTCTTTAGGCCAATGGATTATATAATGGGTTTGGAACTTTAAATGACACACATGGTGGGAAGCAAATACAAGATGGTACAAAAAGATTTATTAAAAGCTAAAAGTAACATAGTCATAATAGGGTATAAATTGTATATAGGTAATCAAAAACAGGAAAAACCACAGCATGATTGGTACGGTAAATTGATAACAGTATAGGTAAATTCATATATGTACACAAACATATGAATTGATAAAAATATAGGTAAATTCATATATGTACACAAACAAAGATTCCCCGATCCATTGATTGAACATATAAACAATTTTACTACGCAAATAGTAATGTGCGTGATCCATGGCCTCTCAGTGCCCCTCCTACTTCAGGACAAGGGGATCTTATCAATTTCCAAGATGACTGTATTCCTCCATTTACAGATACTGAAGAGCCGGGTCAGACTTTAACTTCTAATGTGCTGAATAATCCTGAAGAGGATCTATCCTTCAATGCTGTTTCTGTGGATGGTTCCCCTTTGAAGACTTCACTGTAGAGAGAAAATACTTAATCACTTGTTCCATTGTGTGGATCAGAAAAAGACTGTCTTCTTACTTGTGAGGCTGATGTTTCAAATCCAGAACTAGAAGTTTAGAGATCCCCTATCACTTTGAATAACTTTCCAGATAATGTTGTCTCCCCTCAGGATTCTAGTTCTCCTCCTCATTTTCGAAGAAATATTCACCCACCTCGAAGATTGACTTATGACACTCTTGGAGAAAGTTCTGATTCCTACCATCCAGAGAGCGGGTTCTACCCCAGCCTTTGCCATGTCCAATCAAGATAAGGGCGTCCTCCACATAACCCATGACACTATTGGGTGGGACATGGCTATTGCCTTGGCCTGTCAGAAAACTGATTATGAGCTCACTGAGAATGTATATAAATGGTTTCAGCAGAACCCAGGTGTTTGTCAATAGGTTGCTAAGCCCTGAGTATTCGGGGACCAAATATTTAAGTGGAGGGGAGTGTAGCCAGGAGTTCATACATATTTCTCTGGCATACAGACAATTGTGTCCATTGCTTGAACTCCCTCTAGTGTTTGTTTGTCGATAAGACTGTGATTGCAGCAAGGCTGAAGAATTGTGGGAGTTGTAGCGTGGAAAGAGGAAACAGTCAGCAGACCCTGTTGTCAAGGACATAATTTCCCATGGTGCTGTGCTGTGCTGGAGACTTCTGGGAGGTGAAATGCATTGTAGGAGACTTATTTAAAGGGAAGGAAGAGCTAACAACGACCTCTTGGGGAACGGTGTGATCCATCAGAGAGGAGCCCTGTGTGCTGCTGCTACCAGATATAGGCCGCAGCCTATGTGCAGCATTCCAGCCGACTGAATTATCTGCAGGCATTACAGCTAGCCATCACTCTCCACCATCGCAGTGAGTGAACCATGGAGCCATCCAAAACTCATCTCAGCAAGCGGCCTGTGTGAACTAATGGTCCCAGCGTTACCAGCATCATCATCTGAGTGCCTGATCGTCTGCATACAGTCCTTTGGTGTTGGTGAGCGGGCTCAGGCCCACACATAAGAGTACTTATACTGTCTATGCAACATCTCTTTATTGCTTTTTCAATTACCGTTGTTACTAGTTTATCAAAGAAGTCAGCGTGCATTGCAAAGTCTTCTTTAGTGCAGTGGAATTTAACCTCTTTGTGCCTTATCTCAGTGATTGAAATGACACAGTATTCATAGGTACCTAAATTCTCATTGCCAGCAGAAGACTGGATTGCTGCATCTACATCATCTCATCTTCTCCCCAGTTTTATACCCAGGTCTATAAGCTTGGTATTACTTAATTTCCAAAGAACTCTCTAGCTAGAACAGGAGAAGTTAAACAGAAGTCATAATTATCTAGTGTATTTGTTTAGCTGTAGTTTAACTGCTAATTGATATAGCATATCTGTGCATTATAGAATATTATTTACACTTTGAAACAGAATCCATTGAGTGGTACCAATTTATCCTTTGGGTCATCTATTTCAAATAGGGATTTACTGTACTATTTCTCTGGTCAGTTTCAGTAGATACTACCAAATTACCTCTTTCCTAAAGACCCATTAGGTATTGTTTAAACTCAATTGGAGGAATTGTATTTTTCTCAACTATTGTTGTTGGAGAATACAGGGCGTGGAGAAAGTGTACAAATAATTTAGTCCCTTTGTTCACCAGAATCATCAGTTTTGACTACCTAGGTGAAGGATTGTGATTCTTGCTGTTTTAAAGTTGTTATTTCTTGCAGAAATAAGAGATAAAGTAAACCTTTATAACACTACCTGTGTTGTGGTCTCCATTACTGAAATCGAGCTATTGTTCATAAAACCTTGCAATATGAGTGAACCAAGAGTGTCAGGGGTGGTGGAGGACTCACTGAATGAGGAGATCCAAGGGGGAATTGATTCTTTAAGCAACCCTCAAGGGAGCAGCGCTATATATGTGTCCAGTAAAAAAGTCATAATAGGTTTGGTTTTTTGATGGCTGAGGTAAACGCAGGTAGATTAGAATGCTGATAATTCCCTTAGACATCTGCCAATCTATAAGCATAATAAGCTTTTTTTCCCCCTCAGAATCAATATCTCAGCTATGAGAGAAACTCTCTGTACTTTATATATTATACAGGGACTTCTCATTATTTATTTATTCCCTTGTTTCAATAATTATATTCAAAACTGAATTTCAATAATAAAATCAAGCCGGTAACTTGCTGCCGAATCCTATTTTCTTCATTTAGCTGGTATTGCTGTTTTAACATAACTCTCAACGCTGAAATATAATTCTGTGCATTCTGCTTTTGCCATTACACTCCCTATGGGTACTGTAAACAGAGGCAGATTCCAGATTTTTACATCATTAGTCTGCAATAGTCTCTGGCAGGTACTGCATGTTTGTTTATAACTGTAGTAACAAGGATAAATCATATTACAAAACCTTGCCAAGGTTTATCGTAAAATAGTGTTTCAATGTGCTTACATATAAAGTGCTCACAAGGCTCTTTTGGCTTCTGATCATATCTTGCTTGGAAATGAAATTCCCATCCTAAACAAAACAGATGGCAATTATTTTTGATACATTTTTGTCAGTTGTTGCTCTGCCGAAAAGAGCTAGTGTCTTGCGTCAGCATTGCATGTTCTGGAGATAAAGTACATATAGCATGATAACTGTAACTGATCTATGAAACATAAATTTAAAGCAGATCACTTGAATACAAACTTGTTAATGCGGAAATAAGAGCTAAACATTGCTACTGAATCTTCTGCACCAGGCACACTCCGGTTGTGTCAAATGCCTAGTTTCCCCATCGAGTGCCATGGTTGATTTCACCTGTACTTACCGTGTAGAGGCGAGCTGATTGAACCACAGTGAATAATGGGTAACCAGGTATCGGACCCAACCAGAACTGAGGATTGAAACTTTAGCAAGTTTTTATTGGAGGGACAGAATCACTTTAATGTGAACCTTTAGCACCATAAAAGGTAACAAATTAAAGGTACTACCTTCCATCTCTTCAAGGTGCCCAGTTGTACCTTAATTTGTAAGCTTAACTTCTACTGTGTCCCTGGATGGACACAACACAGACATGTACTCCTAGGTATCCTTGCCGTAATTCCTACAAAGAACACCTCACCAGTGCAGCTCACCTTGGTTATCTACCAAGGCTCTTGTTTTTGGTTTTCAGGGAAAGACAGGGTCTCACTTACCATGGTAGCATCTGTGGGTAGGGCAGTAGAGTTGGAGGAATAGCACTAAGTCTCAAAAATATTTAAAGTGTTTCTCCACTTCTAGGTACTCTGGACATTTGAGTCTAAGTTCAACAACAGAACTTTAGGGCAACTGGGTCTAGGGCAGTGGTTCTCAACTCCGGTCCTCGGGACCCACCAACAGGCCTGATTTTAAGTATTACCTTGGGGAGATGCAGACTAGAATGCTGCAATCACTGAGCAGCAAATGATATCACCTGTGATGTATTTCAGTTATCCTGCAAACCTGGCCTGTTGGGGGGTCCCGAAAACTGGAGTTGAGAACCACTGGTCTAGGGGATGTTTACAGACAGCAATTTATAGCCCAGGAAACTCTCTCTTAGCTGAAAAGTAGTTGTGCATATAAAGAAGACCACTGTACTCATACATTATAGAGAGTGGTGATGTAACCCCTTCTTCATCGACCTAGCAACTGGGTGCCAGACCTGAGCACTGTCAAATGGAGGAGGAAACATGCTCCCTCAAAGACGGAAGCACTGGGTATTTTGCACACTCTGAGACAAGATCAGCTAGGGATTGTATATCAGAGAGGTGAGTATTAGAGGGTCGAAAGAGGGGGGCCTTTTCACAGACATTCTCACTTAGCCCTAAATGTGAATGCCAGTGTCTTTTTAAAATTCCATTCACTTTACTGGAGAAATACCAATGTGTATGAACGGGCCCTTTCATCATTCCTGGCAGGTGCACCATAAAACTGTTATATTTTCTTATTACACAGATACACATATAACTATGATATTATTAGATATATTTAACATAAATCTTGCTGTTGATTTACACACAATATAATAACTTTAGTCCAATTAACATGTCTGGTAGCACAAACTAGGTTTATAACCAGTTTGTATGGAAAGGGGAATAGCGTGTAGTCCATATTTAAAAATACTGAGGGCAAGATAGCAAAACTGACAAACAGAAGCAAGTAAAAATCAAAGCTGCCATGGTGAATAAAAGCCAGTAGGCACATACACTTGGTTATCTGTGATCTCTGTAGGTTATTGATATAATTAAAGCCCTTACATATTTAGTGAAGTGACTGGCTTCTGGTGATACACAAATGAAATAAATCCTCCTCCTAGAGGTCAGGGGCCGTCACTGGTGAGGTCTACGCCGCCATTTTAAAGAAGACCAGCTGCACTCGCTGAGGGGAAGAAACAAGAGGCGGAGCCAGCTGCCAACCCCCACCCCGTGGCCTGCTGCTATGACCTGTTGTGGGAAAGGGAGCGGGGGGCGGCAGCTCCATTTCTATTGGCAGTCGGCTCCGCCACTTGTTTCTTCCCCTTTGCGAGTGACCATGCTCCATGCTGGTCTCTTGTAATGGCGACGTAGACTGGGGACACCCTGATGTAAGGAGGCCCTCTGACCGCTGCTGGGGACACCCTGATGTAAGGAGGCACTCTGATCGCTGCTGGGGACACCCTGGTGTAAGGAGGCACTCTGACTGCTGCTGGGGACACCCTGATTTAAGGAGGCACTCTGACTGCTGCTGGGGACACCCTGGTGTAAGGAGGCACTCTGACTGCTGCTGGGGACACCCTGATGTAAGAAGGCACTCTGACCGTTGCTGGGGACACCCTGATGTAAGGAGACACTCTGACCGCTGCTGGGGACACCCTCATCTAAGGAGGCACTCTGACTGCTGCTGGGGACACCCTGGTGTAAAGAGGCACTCTGACTGCTGCTGGGGACACCCTGGTGTAAGGAGGCACTCTGACTGCTGCTGGGGACACCCTGATGTAAGGAGGCACTCTGACTGCTGCTGGGGACACCCTGATCTACGAAGGCACTCTGACTGCTGCTGGGGACACCCTTATGTAAGGAGCCACTCTGACCACTGGGGTCACCCTGATATAAGGAGGCACTCTGACTGCTGGTATCTGGTGGCAGGTGACGGTGGCAAGTGACACGTTCAGGGCTCCCACTGATTCTGCATCATGGTGAGTTGAACTATTTTGTTTTATATTACAATGTAATACAAGAAATAATGCGCTTCAATCATCCTGACACCATACCAGCCATGGTGCCGGGATGATTCAAATGCTAACACTAGGTGTTTGGAGTATCTTTATCTGCTGATTGTTAAACTCTCTGGAATACACATATTGCTATTGTGGTGTAGGATCTGGGTCTGCTGTCCCTCCATCCATCTTTCTTTCCTTCCTTCTCTCTTCTTACCTCTCTATTTCTTTCTTTCTTCCTTCTTCCATCCCTCGTTCATCTCAGACTCGAACCACACCGCTTTGAACCACGCCCACTTTAAGTCACACCAGCTATTTCATTTAAACCACACCCATTTTGCCGCAGCGCGCTTCATGCACTGCATTTCTTTGGGCTAAGACCCCTGGTCTTTTTCCCACGTAGCAATGCCCCTGCTCCTACATAAATTGTACCTGTTTATCTGCAGCTCTCATTCCTCTACTGCTTTCTAAAATACACAGATTCAAGGCTATTTCATGGCAGTAGAAGAAAGGGGGCAGGGATCTAGTGACACACACTGTACAGCACAGAGCAGAGTATAGTCTGAAACCTGAGTGGAGGGAATGGACACCACCCCCCCCCCCTCTACACAGTCTAACAGGGAAACATGCACAGCTGAGGCTGTGTCAGGAGTAGGCAGCTGGGATGATCAGATATATTTAGCTACACAAGGAAGCAGGCACCAAACAATGTATAATGAAATACATTTATGCAGAAAGACATGCACACACCAGCAAATAGTGAACATAAACTGCAAGTGACCCACAACAAAAATGCCTAAGTAACAGAAACCTAGATAACTATATACAATATGTACAAATATGTACAATATGGGAAGCAAGGGTAATGCGGGCAATGCAAGAAAAAGGGGGAATCAGGATTGGGTACAGGAACAAGGTGAGCAGCAGTAAGGGAACAGGATGCAAGGACAGCTCAAGAGCAGGAGGGACCTGGCAGCAAGCAAGGCAATCAAAACACAGACGCAAATTGCAATAACAGAGGTGGGACTTAAGTACCTGGCTGGGGTCAGGTGGAACTGATTGTAGAATCCTGCTGGCTGCTGGGAGACACCCGCTGGTGGTCACTGGAACTACAGCTTTCAGCCCAGAGAACCACAGTGCCACCAGCAGGTGAATTAGGTCCTGATTAGAGTTGAGCGAACCTCTGGAAGTTCGGGTTCTGCTGGTCCGTCCGAACTTCGGGACAAAGTCCGGGTCCGGGTCCGGGCGGAACCCGAACGATCGCACGGACAACGAACCCCATTGAAATCAATGGGGACCCGAACTTTTATGCACAAAAATGGCTGTAACAAAGTCCAAGAAAGCCCTAGAGGGCTGCAAAAGGAAGTAAAATGGGGGTAAGGGTAGGGCAAGTGCCCTACAAAAAAATGGGGACAGGGAAATAACTGTAAATATTTTTAAAAAAATAAAAACATAAAAAAAGCAAAAATGGAGGTGAATGTGGATCATCTTCAAACTGTGTCTGAAAAGTATTAATTAATGGTAGAAGCCATATAACTGTTCTAAAATCATCTTCAAACTAGGGCAAGTGCCCTACAAATAAATGGGGATAGGGAAAATAAATTAAAATCAAGTAAAAAACCGGGAAGGGGGGTGGATGTGGAGTAGGAGCCTAGAGGTTGACTAGGCCGTGACCGTGGCAGTGTAGGTGGAAGTGGCGGTGGTAGAGGAGTAGGAGGAGGTAGCCTGGTAACATGGTTTTTTTTTGTATTGAGGCCTATTCAAAAAAAGAA
>BLSH010436604.1:208916-219979 GCA_018402905.1 Glandirana rugosa
CCTCCTGCCACCCCAGCCCTCCTGACACCCTAGCCCTCTTGACACTCCAGCCCTCTTGACACTCCAGCCCTCTTGACACTCCAGCCCTCCTGAAAGCACAGCCCTCCTGACACTCCAGCCCTCCTGACACTCCAGCCCTCCTGACACCCCAGCCCTCCTGAAACCACAGACCTCCTGACACTCCAGCCCTCCTGATACTCCAGCCCCCCTGACACCCCAGCCCTCCTGAAACCACAGCTCTCCTGACACCACAACCCTCCTGACACCACAGCCTTCCTGACACTCCAGCCCTCCTGATACTCCGGCCCTCTTGATACCCGAGCCCTCCTGACACCACAGCCCTCCTGACACCACAGCCCTCCTGAAACCACAGCCCTCCTGAAACCACAGCCCTCCTGAAACCACAGCCCTCCTGAAACCACAGCCCTCCTGACACTCCAACCCTCCTGAAACTCCAGCCCTTCTGATCCCTCAATACCATACCCTCCTAACACCCCAGCCTTCCTGATCCCCCAATATCATACCCTCCTGACACCCCAGCCCTCTTGATCCCCACCAATACCATATCTTCCTGACACCCCAGCCCTCCTGATCCTCCCCAATAATTAGCTGCCCTACATACTACTGACCCCTGTACACTGCCCTACCTACAAATGACCCCTGTACACTGCCCTATATTCTACTGACCTCTGTATGCTGCCCTACATACTACTGAACCCTGTACACTGCCCTACCTACTACTGATCTCTGTACACTGCCCTACATACTACTGACCCCTGTACACTGTCCTACCTACTACTGACCTCTGTATGCTGCCCTACCTACTGCTAACCTCTGTACACTGCCCTACATACTACTGACCCCTGTGCACTGCCCTACCAACTACTGACCCCTGTACACTGTCCTACATACTACTGATCTCTGTACACTGCCCTACATACTACTGACCCCTGTACACTGTCCTACCCACTACTGACCCCTGTATGCTGCCCTGCCTTCTGCTAACCTCTGTACACGGCCCTACATGTTACTGACCCCTGTGCACTGTCCTACCAACTACTGACCCCTGTACACTGTCCTACATACTACTGACCTCTGTACACTGCCCTATATTCTACTGACCTCTGTACACTGCCATACACTACTGACCTCTGTACACTGCCCTACATACTACTGATCCCTGTATACCGCACTACAAACTACTTGCACTGGCCAGATATCAGAGCAGATAGCCAGGACTGAAATTAGTCAATTAAATCAACCTGCAGTACCAGATGTTCTGCTTTTGTGATGAACTCTGACCTCAGATTTGTAGGAGTAACCAATTACTCCCCAGACATGAAAAAAATTGTGCATGAAAGTGAATGCCGGGTTTTTCACTGAAGCTAACTTTTAAGGTAGGCTAAGTATATGTTTTACAGTGACACTAGTTTTAGTAGATTTTTCTAGGGGGGCTTGCTAGTTAATTTCTTAAAAAAAAGGGGGAGCTGCACCCCAGTGATCTTTGATCTCTTCAATGTTGTCCAGGCAGATCTCCATCTCTCAAAGGTTGCTTACCCCTGCATTAAGGTAAAAAATGTTGTGCCTTAAAGTGGATGTAAACCCACCACTCACCCAGTATAAACTAATGGCACAGTATTAATGTAAATATACATGCAAGCCCATGCATGTATCCCTACCTTGCAAATGTCACCCCCTTCAGCAGTAGCAGCCACCCAAATCTCTGGCATCAGTGGGTAGGTCTCTTTGCTGGAGCTCGGTGGGTGGAGTCGTAATGTCACAAGACTCCCCACCCACCTCCACACTCTCATACTGTCCTATTCCTGAATTTTGAGAAACATCCTGTCAAAACTCATGAAAATCACCACATGACTTCAGCATGTACAATCATGCTGAGGCGTGGAGCAGCCAATTCTGGGAGAGCTGTAGAAGAAAGGAGGGGGGGTGTGAAGCTCTGTATGCTCATGCATGGATAAGGCAATGAGCTGTCAGTCACAACATGGGGGAAGAAACAGTCACATATTTCTCTGTCTGTTTTTTTCCTACTGAAAAAAGATAAGAGGATTGCTCAGAGCTGGATTAACTCTTCGTAGCAAGACTGGGCACAGATGACATGACATCCTCTAGTATAAAAGTTAGAACTATTAATTTAAAACATTTTTATCGGTTTTACATCCACTTTAAGACCACTTTAAGAATCCTCATGAGTAAGGTGGAGTGGATACAATCATGTGGAAAATGTTTTTAGTTTCTCCCTAGCATGTGTGCTGATTAGGTTCAGCTGGACAAAGCTGTTTTTTCTCATTATGTGTGTTGATGTAAAGTTGGAGATTGTTGCTATGAGGCAGTGAGTGCTATTTCTCTGTTTGTGCTATGGGTAATGTAAGTCTTTGTTGAGCAGTAGTTTGTTTTGCCACTTCTGACTTTGCTTTGTTGCTACATGCCTTGTATATACTTTATTTATTCTCATTTTGTTTAACCACTTCAGCCCCGGAAGAATTTCACACTTTAGGACCAGAGCCCTTTTTGCGATTCGGCACTGCGTCACTTTAACTGACAATTGCGCGGTCGTGCGATGTTGTACCCAAACCAAATTTGCGTCCGTTTTTTCCCACAAATAGAGCTTTCTTTTGGTGGTATTTGATCACCTCTGCGTCATTTCTGATCGCCGCTATAAACAAAAGAAGAGCGACAATTTTGCAAAAAAAAAAAATAATTTCTTACTTTTTGCTAAAACACAAATCCAAAAAAAAAAAATATAAAAAAACATTTTTTTCATCGGTTTTGGCCGATGTATATTCTTCCTCATATTTGTGATAAAAAAATCGCAATCTGCGTTTATTGATTGGTTTGCGCAAAAGTGGCCGCGTTTACGGACGATGAGAATTCATTTCTGGGGTTTTTTATTTATTTTTTATTTTTTACTAGTAATGGCGGCGGTCTGCGATTTTTAGCGGTACTGCGATATTTCAGCGGACATGTCGGACCATTTTGACACTTTTTTGGGACCATTGGCATTTATACAGCGATCAGTGCTATACTGTGTAAATGCCATTGGCAGTGAAGGGGTTAACCCGGAGGGGGCGCTCTAAGGGTTAACTGTGTTCCCTGGGCGTGTTCTAACTGTGTGTGGGCTGCCCTAGCAGGGGAAGGGGAGCGATCACAGCTTCCATATAGAGGAAACCGTGATCACAGCCCTTCCCCCTCTGAGAATGGAGATCCATGTTTACTTACACGGACCTCCGTTCTTTCACTGCGGGGGGGCATCGCGGGTAGCCGGCGCACGCGCTCCCTGGCCCCCCCCCCGAACACAGTGAGCGCGCGGGCGCGCCTCCGGCGGCGCGCACGTGCTCACAGTGCATGATATTGCAGCCGCCGTCGTATGATGGTGTTTTGTGATATCGAGCCATTTTGTCTCCGTCAACCTGCGGTTGATGGTCGGCAAGTGATTAAAATGTACAGTTTGAACTTTTATGCCTGTATCCTGAGTGTAACCCTTACATGATGTAAAAGTGGAATTTCAGTTACAGAAGCAGGGGCGTTGCTAGGTGGGGAAAAGACCAGGGGCTGTAGCCTGGAGAAATGTGGCGCGCGAAAAATGGGTGTGACTTAAATGGGGCGTTGCTTTAGGGAATGTGGCTCTCGTCTGAGATGAACTAAGGATGGAGGAAGGAAGAAAGAAAGAGATAGGGAGGGAAGGAAAGAGAAGAGAATGAAGGAAGGAAAGAGGGATGGAGGGACAGCAGGCCCAGATCCTACACCACAATAGCAATATGTGTATTCCAGAAAGTTTAACAATCAGCAAATAAAGATACTCCATACATCTGGTGTTGGCACTTCAATCATCCTGGCACCATGGTTGGTATGGTGTCAGGATGATTGAAGCGCATTATTTCTATTATTACATTGTAATATAAAATGAAATAGTTCAACTCACCCTAATGCAGAATAAGTGGTAACTTCCGAGCGTGTCACTTGCCACTGTTGCCTGCTCCCAGATGCCATCAGGTGTCCCCAGCGGAGTTCCTGCTTCCATCATGTGCCCCCAGCGGAGTCCCTCCTTCCATCAGGTGCCCCCAGCGGAGTGCCTCCTTCCATCAGGTGCCCCCAGCAGAGTGCCTCCTTCCATCAGGTGTCCCCCGCGGAGTGTCCCTTCTTACATCACAGGGGTCCCCCAACGGAGTGCCTCCTTACACAGGTGTCCCCCAGCAGGGTGCCTCTGTCCCTCCTTACACAGGTGTCCCCCAGCAGAGTGCCTCCTTACACAGGTGTCCCCCAGCAGAGTGCCTCTCCTTACACAGGTGTCCCCAGCGGAGTGTCCCTCCTTACACAGGTGTCCCCAGTGGAGTGTCCCTCCTTACACAGGTATCCCCAGCAGAGTGTCCCTCCTTACAAAGGTGTCCCCAGCGGAGTGTCCCTCCTTATACAGGTGTCCCCAGTGGAGTGTCCCTCCTTATACAGGTGTACCCTAGCGGAGTGTCCCTCCTTACACAGGTTTCCCCCAGCGGAGTGTCTCTCCTTACACAGGTGTCCCCAGCGGAGTGTCCCTCCTTACACAGGTGTCCCCAGCAGAGTGTCCCTCCTTATAGAGGTGTCCCCAGTGGAGTGTCCCTCCTTACACAAGTGTCCCCAGCAGAGTGTCCCTCCTTACACAGGTGTCCCCAGCGGAGTGTCCCTCCTTACACAGGTGTCCCCAGCGGAGTGTCCCTCCTTACACAGGTGTCCCCCAGTGGAGTGCCCCCCCTTACACAAGTGTCCCCAGTGGAGTGTCCCTCCTTACACAGGTTTCCCCAGTGGAGTGTCCCTTCTTACACAGGTGTCCTCAGAGGAGTGTCCCTCCTTACACAGGTTTCCCCAGCGGAGTGTCTCTGCTATAGGAGAGAATTGAGGGGGGGCAGTGAGAGATGCTCCCCGCCACACCACCGATATTGCAGAGGCTAGGCGGAAGAACAGTGATGCGGGGCGGGCAGAGAGAGATGATGTCATCTCTACTCACCCGCCCCACATGTTTGCGGCTCTGTAAAGCCACCCGCCCGTGGCCTTGTGAAGCCAACCGCCCGCGGCCCTGTGAAGCCAACCGCCCGCGGCCCTGTGAAGCCACTCGCTCACGGCTCTGTCAAGCCGCTCACCAGCGACTCTGTCAAGCCGCTCGCTCGCGGGCAACTTGACAGAGCCGTGGGCCCGCTATTAGGGACCCCTTAGGACACTCGGGGCTGCAGCCACAACATTCCGGGCTGCAGCCCTGATAGCCACCCCTGGCGACGCCCCTGTACAGAAGACTGATGGCTAATGCCCTAGCATGTTATGTCTCTTGCAGACTCCAGTGCCAAGATTTTCCAGCTATAGTTAATAGCTCAGTTTGCATGGCTTCAGGAGTTTTGGATGTCCCTGTCCACCTTGAGGTGCTTACACTCCTCCCCTGTTGGATTCTGGAGGATTTAACATAAATTAAAACTCCAACAGGGAGAGTGTTGCCTGCTGTGGTAGGTGACAGGCCTTACAATGTGATTACACTGTTAAAAGAGCTTAGACAGACCCAGGCCAATGCAGAGGCAGAAGATGCTCCCAGCTTGGGCACCATGACGGTGGTGGGGGACCCTGCTGGGGCAAGAGCCTTCTTTGACTTTGCCCTGGCTGTCTTCTGCACTATGCAATACCAGGTTATAGTCAGGTATATGATCAGCTTCCCGCAGATCCAGGGCCACTTTATAAGCTGATTGCAGTTAGTGAAACAGGACACTCCTTCCCAGGTGCAGTATAATCCAAACACAAGTAGCCAGCAATTTTAAATAAAGCCACTGTACAAATTTGTGTAGCCTGGACTGCTACTTTCCTGCAGAACAGTCCTCTCACTTGCATTATGAACAGAGTTGTAAGTGTCTTCAATATAGAACTGTGGAGGGTACATTGCTGAAGATAGAGTGACAGGGGCCAACTTGGAGAAAACTGTGAACAGTGTATTCAATTCTGGGGGCAGCCATATTGTGTAAGACTGGATGAGTATGGACTGTGATTGATCAGAGGGAGTGGCCAAGGGAGGGAAGTAGAGAGGAGAGGCGCAGAAGGAATACATGTGGGGAGATACAGAAGGGAATTGAGATGTAAGACTGATAGCTGTTGCTTTTATTACTGACAGTCAATTCTTAAATAAATGTCTACCCTTCCTCCCCCTTGTGACATTACTGACCCAGGCCTGATTGATTACAACCTCACTGACTCTTGGCAGAGGGCAGGTACAGCCAGCTTCAGCTTGCTCAGAGATTAGCTTTAGCTTTCCTCCTGCTTGTTTGAGGTCATATCCCTGTGTTCTTGATCTTGGCTTCTTATTGAAAATACTGCCCTCTGGAACGATATTCAATCCGTTGATGTATTTAAAAGTTTAAATATTGTATCATCTTTTCCTTCTTTCCTTAAGACTGTACAAATTCCTGAAGTATCTCCAGATATGCTTTACCCTTCAGACCTTTCACCATGTTTGTTGTCTTTGGGCTCATTCTGTCTTATCAATATCTTTTTGTGAGTAAGGTCTCCAGAATTGGACACAGTATTCTAATTGAGGTCTAACTATATAGAGGAATCAGGACCTCCTTCCTCCAGCTGGTGATCCCTCTAATGATGCATCTTAGAATTTTTTTCACTTTTCCCACTGCATGGCCACACTGTTTGCTCATTTTGCAATCTTCTGATTAGTCTGACAATCAATCTGAACTTCAAAAATCAAAAGTGCCCATTTTGAAGGCTTATATGCAAGTAATTGGACATACAATGGTTATAGGGGTCCGGGTCCTACCCTCGGGGACATGTATCAATGAAAAAAAATTTGTGAAAAACGTCATTTTTAAAGGAGCAGTGATTTTTTTTGATTTTTAAAGTGAAAGCATAAAAATGAAAAAAATCCTTCCAATATAGTGCCTGGGGGGTCCCCTCAGTCTACCCATAAAGTGGCAGATCTGTACCATGTGTAGAATCTGCTGCAGCAATAATTGCATTTATAAAGCCAAAAAAAAATGACATTTTCCCTGCATGCTGCCTTTATTTTGCTCAGCAACAGCTGGGAAGCCAGAGTGTATGATGAGGCCACAATGTAGTGCACTGGGAACAAGATTAGAGATTTTTTGGATAAATTCTGGTGTCACTTTGACTTTGGATAGAAGTAACGGGTGCGGAAAAATTGGGCTTTGGGTTTCGGTGGTGCCTTCACACCATAATCCTATAGAGGTGCTCTTCATGAAGGTAGGAATAAGCCTTTCTGTAAAACAATGCAAAGATATGCACCTGTCAAACAGGTGCAGAAAAATTGGTCTTTGGGTGTCGGTGGCGCCTTCCCACCATAACCCTTTGTGCCCCTTTTGTGTGGCTTTTAGGTGCTCTTGCCAACAGGCTGAGTGGTTGGATGTTAAATGCCTTGTTAAACATGTGGTACCCAAATGGCTGGTGTTTTTGCCACGTTTTATGTGCCTGAGATACAGTTTGCAGATAGCAACAGTGCAATCTGCAGCAGATGTGCTGAAAAACGCCCAGACAGCTGAGCTTTGGGAAGTGGGCCGGGAGATAACAGCTGCAGAATGTGATGGAATAGGGTGACTGCTCTCTGCTCTTTCTTGATGTTGTCATCCTTGGGATTGTGCCGCCTCACCTTCAGTTTCCTCCTCTGCTGTATCTGACACCCAAGCCGCATCAGTGACCTCATCATCATCATCATCTCCATCTCCTCCAGCTTCATCATCATCATTACCACTGGAGACAACTGCAATACGCTGTGGCTGGGGGAATATGAATGCCAATTTGTCTGCCAGTGTTCTCCCCTCACTCTAGGCTCATGTTCCTGTCAACCTCAACCTCAGAACCAACATCTGAATCCAGTAATGGCTAGGCATCATCAAGGTGCAAGTGGCTGATGCTGTGGTCAAATAACTCAGCTGACTCCTCCATGGCTGATGTTGGGGCTATGGCAGGAATAGATGTGGACAAGGAGGCAGGCTTATCCACTCTGGCAACTACAGGGGACTGCACACTTGTCTCTGCTTGCGTGACAGAGGATGAGGAGGATGAGAAAGGTTTAGTAAGCCAGTCCACCACCTCCTCTGCATGCTGTGGCTGGATAGCACGGGCAATCTCACTAAACAGAGGAAATGATGCCCTGCCTGAGGACTGACTACCACGTCCACCTTTGCCTGTGGACACATTTGTTGCTGGCCCTCTTACAGTGCCAAGGGAATGTCTGCCTCTCCTTGTTGTCCTCCTAGACATTATTGGGAGGGAGGGGGTGCTGCTTATTAGCAAATGTAAAGAAGAAGTGGAAATCTGTACGTAGATGCACTTTAATCAATTTTAAAGTGGTGTTTGGTGCACTTTAATTTGAGTACTCACATTACACAGACACACTCCAAGGATAAACTATAATATGCTGCAATATAATGCATCAAACGTACAGTGACGGACAGAACTATATGGCGTTAAACTGTCAGTAACGCACACAGAAGTAAATGGCATTAAACTGGCAATAACGTACAAAACTATATGGCGTTAAACTGGCAGTAACGCACACAGAACTATATGGGGTTAAACTGGCAGTAACGCACACAGAAGTAAATGGCATTAAACTAACAGTAACGCACACAGAACTATATGGCGTTAAACTGGCAGTAACGCACACAGAAATAAATGTTGTTAAACCGGCAGTAACGCACAAAACTATATGGCGTTAAACTGGCAGTAACACACACAGAACTATATGGTGTTAAACTGGCAGTAACACACAGAAGTAAATGGCGTTAAACTGGCAGTAACGCACACAGAAGTAAATGGCATTAAACTTGCAGTAACGCAATCAAATATACGGTGTTCAACCATCACTACACGGACGCTATCTGAACTGTCCCTATTCTAGCTATACACTAATGTAAAGATTAGTGACACGGTCTCACTACACTACACTGAAACTACCTGAACTGTCCCTACTCTAACATATACACTAATGTATTTATGAATGACACGGTCTCACTACACTACACTGAAACTATCTGAGCTGTCCCTATTCTAGCTGCACACTATGCAAAGCTGAATGATGGTCCTCCTCTCTACACTCACACTATCCCTAGACTGACATTAAACTAATATTCTACACTGACTATTAAAGAAAAATAGCACAGTTTAGCACATTAGCTAACTAATAGCACAGAACTGTTCTATCTCTTTCCAGTCGAAATTACACTGAAAATGGCTGCCATTGAAAGAATACTTTTATGCTGTGGGGTGGCATTGAGCCATGATTGAATAAAGTCATGATGACAGTGTCATCATGATTCTGACTGTGCTCTGTGCCCTGATTGGCTGAAATTTTCAATGCTTCAGCCAATCAAGGCTTGCAATGTATTTTTCAGTGCTGCATTACATTTTGGTCGGTTGAGGGGGCCGAACAAACGGTCGAATGTCCTGTTTGTTTGGATGTTCGCCGAACGACTGAACAGCGAACGTTCGACCCAAACTTATGCTCAGGCCGAACCTTTTGCCCATCCCTAGTCAGGAGCAGGCCAGGGTTATACACAAGCAGCAGATAAGAGTAAGTTTTTAGAACAAGCCAAGGTCAGAGCCAGGAGAAGCAAGGACAAGTTTAGAAGCCAAGCGGGGTCAGTAACAGGAAATCCAAAATACTGAGCACAGAGGAACATGGGATACAGGGAGCTGAAGACCAAACAGCAAAGTCTGAGTGCACCTGCCATCCACATAAAGGCCAGAAGGTGCCAGAAATGATCCTGTATGTACAAGTGTACATTTGTGCACATTCCTACCCAAGTGAGCACAGCCATATTGGACGTTGGCAACTGTGCACATTCTTTTTCTGGCTTAAACCCTGACATTGTGCTTGAGTTCTCAGGTAACTCATGTATGGCCATTACAAGGCAACCCCAGTCAGAAAGCTGGACCATCAACGTATTTTAAAGTATTGAGAATGCTTAGCTCCTTTAGTTGTTTATAAAGGTTCTCATCCCACTTTGAAAATCAGCAATCATCACTTTGCATGACTGGTGACTCTCAACTCTGCATGCTACTGACAGTGAGCCCTGAGAACCAATCACAGTGGATCATGCAATAATTACGTCAGCTAACATCACATGCAGGCTAGTGGCTTCAGTGAAAAACAAAAAGCCCCCAACCTGATGAACTCAACCATTTTTAGATAAATTACATTAATTTCAGTATTAAATAAAATAATTATTTAAGTATGCAAATTAGGCACCTAGGCATCACTGAATCGTGGTCTCAAGCGAGATAAGAAGTCAGTGAGTGTCTCATTCCAACAGCCTCCACCTATGACAAATATTATATTCCACCAACTAAATTGGAAAATATTTTGAGCTGTACACATGGGGCTGTGTATAGATCTGTACTCAACAACTCTATCATAATGCGGATGCCTTTATATATCTTTTATTTTAGTTTTTTTAATCATTTTAGGATCTTATTTTACATATTTGTATGGCACAAAAAATGAACCAACAGTAACTAGTAATAGTATTAGGCCTCATACACACGGGCGTTTTGGCCGCCGGCGTTTGTAGGCGTTTTTTTGAGGCTCTCCATGTTATTCAATGGCCCTCTAAAAACGCCGGCGTTTGTGGGCAGTAGATGGCGTCGGCGTTAGTGAGCTGTAGCTAGAACGCGGGACCAGTGCGTTCTGAAGCTGCAGCGTCATGGCGTTTCTTGACGCCGGGCCGGCAAAACGCTCAATAACGTTGCTTAACGTTGTATACACAGCGTTAAGCCTCGTCAGGCGTTCTATTCAAAATCAATGGTTCCCTATGGGAGCCCATTGATTTGAATAGAAGCCGCACCAGAAGTCGGATCGCGGTGATCCGACTTGCGGCGCGACTTGTGTGCCGTGTCTTAAAGGGGAACCCCCGCAAAAAAATTTGTGTGGGTTCCCCCCCCCAGAGCATACCAGGCTCTTTGATCTGGCAGGGATTTTGAGAGGAGCCCCCCACGCCGAAAAAAAACGGCGTAGGGTGCCCCCAAAATCCATACCAGACCCTTATCCGAGCACGCAGCCTGGCAGGCCAGGA
>BLSH010436604.1:235281-246185 GCA_018402905.1 Glandirana rugosa
TTTCTCCGACCTAGTGTACTACGTGACCGGCTAGTGTCGGCATGGTAATCATCCGTACCGACACTAACGAAGATTCCCGTTTGGTCACTTTGCGAACAACTAACCGACGGGACGTTGATAAGTTGTACGCACTAGTTTATGGGTTTGGGTCTTAAGCTTGGGTTTGAAAAAAAGTTTACAGGCCCAAGCCCAGGCCCAGTGCCTGTGGGGTTTCAAGCTATGCTTGGGCTTGAAATGTCAAGCGCAAGCGAGTTGAGATCAGTTTTGGTTTTGGTTGGTTCCAGATTTGGTCTCATGTGCGAAACTCTTGATGTTCAGGAAGACGGTACCACCGTCTGGCAGCCAATCAACAAGCGTTTCACTGGTTTGCCCTTAGAAGCAATCACAGCCATGCCTACTAATGGTACGGCTGTGATCGGCCAGTGCATCATGTGATCCAGCCTCTTTATAAGCTGGAGTCACTTAGTGCTGCATGTCACATGCTCTCGGGGTAGCGTAGGGAGAGGATGCTACCGGTGCTGTGAGGGACAGATTGCAGATAGATAGATAGGTAGAGATTACTGCTACTACTGCTTTTAGGGACAGATTGCAGATAGATAGATAGGTAGAGATTACTACTACTACTGCTTTTAGGGACAGATTGCAGATCTCATTCTGCATTACAGAAAGATCTGACTGGACTAGGTAGAGTCTACTGCTTAGAGGGACAGATTATTGTTCTAAAATCATCTTCTAGTTCTATAGGGTTAGGTTCCTGCTGTTGCTGTAAGGGACAGATTATTGTTCTAAAATCATTTTGCAGCCCTCTAGCACTTTCCAGGACTCTTTTACAGTCATTTTTGTGCCGAAAAGTTCGGGTCCCCATTGAATTCAATGGGGTTCGGGGTAAAGTTCAGGTCAAGTTCGGTACCGAACCTGGACTTTTTTCCGAAGTTCGGCCAAACCCACCGAACCCGAACATCCACGGGTTCGCTCAATTCTAGTTTTGACCCAACTTGACTTCCCTGTTGGACTGTACTTTCACTGCAAGTTTTCACCTAGTTCAGATTTTTAAAGCGCATTTCCCCTTTTACAGTCAAATTTGAGAAAACCCCACTATACATTATGTTTATGTGTTCCCTAGTCAGATAGCATGCCTATCTTTTTTTTTTTTTTTTTTTTTTTTTTTAATACATTTTAGATATTTTTCAGGAGGATGAGTCATGGCTGACTGCAAAGTTTTTTTAACCACTTAAGGACCACCCTACTTACATACACTGTGGCAGAGCGGCCCTTAAGCTCAAAATCACGTACCTGTACGTGATTTCTTCCAACAGCCCTGGGGGGCGCGCCCGCTCCACCGGAGCCGCACTCCCGATGTAATTGGACACAGCTGGAGCCAATGAGTAGGTCCGGTGGGCCGCAATGAACAGCGGTCTGCCTATGTATACAAGGCAGACCGTTGTTCTATTAGACAGGAAGAGAGAGATCTGTGATTCCTGCTAATCAGGAACACAGATGTGTCTCTTCCTGGAGTGAGTCCCTCTCCCACAGAGTAAAAAAGCACTTTGATTGTCCCTGATGTTAACCCCTTCCCTGCTAGAGTCATTTATACAGTGTCTGTGCATTTTTTTTAGCACTGATCACTGTATTGGTGTCACTGGTCCCCAAAAAGTGTCACTTAGTGTCAAATTTGTCTGCCGCAATGTCGCAGTCCCTCTAAAAATCGCTGATTGCCACCATTACTAGTAAAAACAGTAAAAAAAAGTGTCCATAAATCTATCCCATAGTTTCTAGACGCTATTACTTTTGCGCAAACCAATCAATATACACTTATTGTGACTGTTCTTACCAAAAATATGTAGCAGAATACAATTTTTTTATTGGCTATCAAATACTACCAAAAAAAAGCTCTATTTCATGGGAAAAAAGGACATCAATTTAATTTGGGTACAGTGTTGCATGACTGCGCAGTTGTCAGTTAAAGTAACGCAGTGCAGTATCAAAAACGGCCTGGTCAGAAGGAGGTAAAACCTTCCGGAGCTGAAGTGGTTAAACAATGTTAGAGTGAGTGTGTCCTAAATCTGTACCTGTGAACATGCAATGCAAGAAGCCGAGCCTCTACCTCTTCGTTAGGACAGAATGTGTTCAAATCTAGTTACGCCTTACACACACAGGACATTTTTTGCACGTTCATACAGCTGCTGTTTTTAGCTGCAGACGTTTTTTCCTACAGTCAATAAACCCTCCATCATGTTATGCTTATGTGTTCATGCACACATAGGCTGCTATCAACTGTTTTGGCTGGGGCGTTTTTGAGCTGTAAAAAAACCCAAGACCAGTTTTTGGACGTTTTTGATCCATTGAAAGAAAAACAAAAAAAAAAAAACACTAAAAAACATGGAAAAACGCTCAAAAACGCTAGTGCAATGATGCTGAAATGTGCTGGAAATCTCGCTACAAAGCTACTGACATTTTTAGAACTTTTCTTTAACGTCCTGTGTGCATGAGGCCTTAAGTGGCAAACACAGCTGCCCAGACCAATTATAAACAAACTATGGAGCATATTTCCATCCAGAATGGAGCATCTAAAAAAATGTAAGATGCCATTTTTATTTTTTTTAAGTTATGCTATGTAAATGGGAACTTGTAACAAATATAAAGTACACCTTACTAACTTATTAGTGACTGCTGCTCCTCTCTGCCAATCCCTTCACTGGCTTCCCCTACCCCATCGTATAAAATGCAAAATACTAACCACAATATACAAGGTTATCCACAACATCGCCCCCTTCTACATCACCAACCTCATCTGCAGATATCACCCAAACATTATTTCTCCTCCCAGGACCTCCTGCTCTCTAGCTCCATTGTTACCTCCTCCCATGCTTGCCTCCAGGACTTCTCCAGAGCTCCAGAGCCCTGGAACCTCCTACCCCAGTATGTCCAGTCAGCTCCTACCCTGTCCACCTTTAGGCGATCCTTAAAAACTCATTTATTCAAGGAAGCCTACGACACCTTCACCTAAGAACTGTGCTTGAGTCACCATTATCAGATCCTCCCCTGCAGCTATTAGCTTTTTTACCGCCTCCGAAACCCCACCCTTTAGATTGTAAGCTCCATTAGCAGGGCCCTCCTATTCCTTCTTTATTGAACTGTATTGTAACTACCACCCCTTTATATTGTAGAGGGCTGCGCAAACTGTTGGTGCTATTTAATTCCTGTGTTATAATAATAATAAGTAGGTTTGCTTCATGTGTTATTTTGGACACATTTCAAAATCATATTAGTGAAAAACTCTAAATCAATCATTGTGTCTTTTTTCTTTTTCATTCCACATGAAGTGCACCAATTTGTGCGTCATTTGCTTCTGCTTTTTATATCTATATGATTTTAGTGAAAGATAAACTGTTAATGTGTACATTTTCATATATGCATGGTGTTTCTGAATTGTGACAATTTCATCTATCTCACACTTACTTTTTTGTTTGCATTTCAGTTGGCCACCTCGGTTCTCCAATGAGACTCTCCCTTTGTGGAGATCATGAGGCCATGGTTCTGGGGCTTTTTTCATGGGCTGTTCTTCTGTCTCAATGGGAGTGAATACCTATGGATGTGGACGAGAACGCTGTAATGTTTACACCCTTTATAATACCTGTTATTGGCTATTTTTTACTTTTTACTTTACATTGTGTATTTATTCCTTTGACTCCAGTCCCGTTGTGAGAATGTATTGGCCACCTGTTTTAGATCATGTGATTAACTAATTGTCTAATTGTGACCACCTTGTTGTATATATTGATATGTATGTAACAGACATGTCAGACTATGAGTATTGTGAGGCATGAAACGCGTTAGTCCGCTTTGGTTCTGTGCTGTATGGACTTTTAATGGCTTTATAATAAAGGTATTTATCAGAGTGTGGCCGTCCAGAGCTTTGCTTTACATTTGTATACTTCACATTGAGCCTGCACCTGAGAGCCATGGAGAGAAGGTAATGAAGTGGGACACACCTTTAGAAGCTGACCTACCAGTCTCATCAATAATAATGTAGGTGTTATCCCAATTTGGCTGCAAAAATGGAAATACACTTTGGTTTTGATTCACTAAAACTGGAGAGTGCAAAATCTGGTGCAACTCTGCATGATAGCCAATCATCTTCTAACTTCAGCTTGTTCAATTAAAGTGGTTGTAAACCTCAGTCATGAAATCTGAACAAAGCACATATATCTGTAGTGCTTACTTGTCTATCTCCAAAGCTCTAAGTGTCGTTTCTCTGGTGCTTCATTCCTCTGCTATCAGCATAAGTCACTTCTGAGAAGTTTATCTGTCATATGAGATAAATGTGTGTCAGGCAGGGAGATAAGCACAGCGCTTGTCTATCCACAACACCGTTCTTCTGCTCTTTGGAGGGGGATGTGTACCTTTCCCCCAATCAGCTCTCACATGCTGTAACTGCAGCCTCTCCACCCCCTCCTCTGTGCTCCTGACAGACGAAGAAGGATTTTAATACCTCTCTGCCCTTTTGAATGGGTGTAGGAAAGAGAAGACTGCAGATAAACAAGTAAAACCTATGTAGGCGGATTTGTTTAATCTCGGTGTATCATCTGAGGCTGTTCACTTCACTATGTATATGTGAGGGTTTGCAACCACTAAGGAGGAGATTTACTAAAACAGGAGCAGTCAGAATCCGGTGCAATTGTGTATGGTAGCCAATTAGCTTCTAACGTTATCTTGTTTTATTAAGCTTTGAAAAAAAAAAACCGAAGCTGATTGGTTTTTATGCAGAGCTGCATCAGATTTTGCACTCTCTGGTTTTAGTAAATCAACCCCTTTATTTTCATGTTAATGTACTGGGGGTTACCCAAGTACCAGTATGCATATGAAGCCTCAAAGGATACAGGACTGATACAGGCAAGCACAGTGACTAGAGTCCTCATAATATCTAAAACAGCACAGAACCTGGATGCTGTAATAATAATGTTCTGTATAATAGAAACAATAAAAAATGCTAATTGTATGAGAAAAAAATGTAAAAGGACCATTTATAAAATTGCCAGCTCCATAGCATTCCCTTTTATGTGTCTCATTAAAACCCTCAGCAAGCTATTAGTGATTTTGTAAATCTGGGTAGTTCTGTTCTAGTGCTAGTCTGGTTGGGTCAGTATACTGCATTCATGTATTTAAATAAAATTTCACTGACCCTGGCAGTTTAATTTAATCTTTAGCTAAAACAAACTACAAATCGTTATATTTAATCCTTTTAGCAGCAGTCATGTCAGAATGCAGTATACCACAAAAAGGATTAAAAGCCTCTGATTGATACACACTTTATTTATTTATTGCTGCTCTTATACAGCAAGACCGATGTCCTATTAGCAAAAGGATGCAGAATAGTTAAATGCTTAGCAGGTTACAAATGATGTGTAGTATAGTGTAATAGATCACATAGGAATACTCAGTATGCATGAAATGTAAATGGAAGCCACCATGAATAAAAATATACAGCTGAGTTTAATTAGAGTTAGACTGCAATTAACCTTGAAAAACATACATATTTCCTACTATGTTTTTAAGTACAAATATGGTATTCTGTCACAAGTTGCCATTTCATTATGATACATATAATAATATTAATTGCTTTTTACATAAGTATGCTAATGGAACCAGTCAGATATGGCCATTAGTACTTTTCATTGCGGGAATCGATTGTAGGGCTTCTATTAATGGAGCATGGGGGTGGAAAGGGTGGGCATAGTCAGCACTTTTGATGAGTGCCGGTGACAGCTGCAGTTGCTCATATTAACCCTCACAGCACCAGAAGATCACAACTGTGGGGGTATCTGGGGGGATGAGGTGTGAAGATTTCATGCTAAACAGCAGCCACTAGCACTCTTCATTCATGTAAGTTATGTTCCTGGTGCTGATTACTAAACTTCAAGTGTGTGAAAAAGGGCCCGTTCACACGGATGTTCCATTCAGGTCTGCCTGTCCACTTTTTCAGATGAACAGAGCCTCCATGCACCCCTATGGAGCGACAGATGGCAGCGGAGATATGTCCACTGACACCCGTGCGGAGCGGATCGGATGACAACGGACAGATGGATCCATTGTTGTCTGATTTCCCATAGGGGTGAGCTGGGGCTCTGATGGAACTGTGTCTGCACAGCAACCGTCGGCTCAGCGGGGATCAGTGGAGCAATCCCCGCTGAGCTAAACTGAGCTTGCTAGCGGAACGGCCGTGTGAAACCGGCCTTAGAAATAGGATGTTCCTGTAACTGGCAGGATCTTAAGGTGAAGAACTTACCCGAGTCACAGAAATACCATAGATTCACAAAAATAACACTATCTATTCTTAAAAATGCCCCCCACGCTATCTTGTCTAACCTGTATATAAAAAACGTATTTATGTTTAATCTGCTCCAGTCTAGTAACGCAATCCAGCTACTCTGGCTCCCCTGTGTCAGTGAGCAGCTGTTGCAGGGGAGAAGAGGGAGTGTCAAGAACAGCTGGGTCATAAGGGCGTATGGGTGACATCACAGCTCTCGGAATTCCCAGCCATTGTTGAGCGTTTCCTGAGCCAGAGCTGCAAACTCAAATGACCAAATGGAGTAGATTAAAAGTAGGTAAGTACACACACATTTTTTATATAGGTTAGACATGGGTAGGAGCAGATGGTAAGGGATTTTCTTCCACTTTAAAGGCTAAGTTCACCTTTGTTCACTTTTTTTCTAAATTACAGCTCCCCTATGTACCAATATAGCATTAATGTACTTATTTTGCAAAAATAAAACAGCTTGCCATTAATTATACACACACTTACCTCACTCTCTTCATAGCTGTTTAAAAACACTGCTCGATTACTTCTGTCTTACTTCCTGGGTAGACTATAGGTCATGACACAGGAAGGGTTGACCAGCTGATCTCATTAGCACACACCCTGCATCCTCTACCCTCAGCTGGTCAACTCCTTCCTGTGTCATGACCTAAAGTCTGACCAGGAAGTAAGGCAGAAGTAAACGATCAGTGTTTATAAACAGCTATGAAGAGCGAGGTAAGCCTGTGTAGAATTATAGGAAAGCTGTTTTATTTTTGAAAAATAAGTACATTAATGCTATATTGGTACATAGGGTGACTGTAATTTATAAAAAAAAAACCTAGCCTTTAAGAAATATGTATACAGGGCAGTATGATGCCAAACAGTAGTAAGTGTAGAAACGGAATTTAGCTTGTACTGTTAATTTTCTCAGGTTGATAACATCTAGCGTAGTGACTGTTTCTTATTTGCTTACTTTTATCTCCATGCAGGTGTTTTTACCAGCAATTATATTTCCACACTTTGTTCTCTGCCACCTGCTGCTACAGTCTTCCCTTTCAGATCAATAGAGTCTGAAAGCCACACTCAACTTAAGCCAAGATTCTTTCTGTATAATTATAAATGCATATCTGCCAGCTTTGAAAGTATATGTCAAGGCCAGTTTGTGCAGTTCTAGTTCTGCTTTTTGTGTGTTAATAACATCATTGTCAGAGTCACTGCATTATATATCTGCTCTTATATCCTTTTGTGAAAGAGGCTATTACTGGAGTTCCTGCATTGATAGACAAAGAAGAGAATACAGATACCTATTCATTTTCATGGAAATAAATAAATTAATGTGCTCTAAAAAAGTGCTCTAAAAATTGTAATGCCATATAATAATAAAAAATAATAATATAGAATAAAATAATGAAAGAATGACAACAATATTAGCAGGGTGCCAGCATGATTAAATAACTAATTCCTTAAAATGACTGAAACTCGTCAAATTTGAGCAATTTAGTACTAAAACTAGAACGTTTTATCTTTTACAGTATATAACTAGAAGCAACCATGAGCAGTTTAAAAATGTTTTTTTCCAATACAGTAAATAGGCATGATTAAAATTATGTAATAAAATGGCTTCTTTACTGAGTTCAAATTCATCTCAGATGGGGACAAAAGACCATTCCGGAATGCAATCATTTTTTTTCTTTACTTGGGATGGCCAATCCTTATGGATTATCAATGAAGGGCAGACGGAGGGTAGGTTACACATTGACAACAATAGGGCTACACTGCTTGTATTACATGACTTAGTGATATAAATCCACTGGCTAGAGAGCCCCTCTGGGAAGGGTTAGAACATAACAGTGCCAACATATTTCTTACCAGCTTTTGTCTGGTTTGTGTTTCTAATTGCTCAAATCACTTGCCCACTAACACATCCTCTATGTTTTTATTGATTTCACAAAATGTAAGATTCAAGTGGGAACTAATGTCTCATCTTCATCCATTCCTTTTCCTTTTTTTTTTTTTTTTTTTTTGCAATCAATACATTAACTCAGGTCTAAATGTAAAAGCTTTTACTTGGTTTTGTTTTAGAAAATGACATATAAAATAAATTCTTGTAATGCACAAACTCAGCAACTCAATCAAAAACTCTACCCTTCAGATGGAAAATAGGTATCAGTCATTTGCTACCACCCATTCGTTTACTTCTCTCCACCGTTCCTTTGAAAGGGGAGTAATATCATCTATTAACCTAAAGTGGATGTAAACCCACCATATACCCAGTATAGTGAACAGCCTCGGATGATACACTGGGATGAAATAAACCTCCCTACATAAGTTTTACATGTATATCTTCTGTCTTCGTCTGTATTTATCCTTTAGAATGTGGAGATCGTGTTAGCATTTTTTCTCTTCCTTTTCTCTTCCTGCTACAGAGAAGCATGGGCACACAGCCAAAACAGCTGATTGGAAGAAAGGCACACACCCCTCTCTACATAGGTAGAGACTTTCAGTTTGCTCCATTGTATTGTTCAGAGCTGTGCTAATCTATTTGTAGCAACCTCCCCAACACCAAACTCTGGCTGCTCTTATCATAATGTGACAGAAACTTGTCAGGCTGATAACAGAGCTATGGAGGAAGAGACAGCTACGAGACACAGGGCTTTGAAGAGAGATAAGAAAACCCTGCAGATAGATGTGCCCAGCTCAAATTTCATAAATCGGGTTTAAATCCACTTTAAATGACCAGCCTACCCCAGTGATTTTATGTGGAAACAATATATGGATGGCACCATTATACTTAACTGGATGTTGAATGAAAACCTTTTCCAATGCTGCATATCAAGTTATTTTATTAAAAACATGTCTACCGTTACTATGTAGACAATGGTGTCTGAAAGGATTTTTTTTTATCCCGTTTGCCTTTCTACATCTGCCTCTCCCACACATAACCATTTAACACTTTGTGTAGTCCTCTGTGACTCATTGATGTCCTCCTAACTCATACCATACTTATAAAAATTTAAACCAGATTTTAGATTTGGGAACTATAAGTGATATATATATAATTCTCAATTCAGTTGTCAGAAAAAGGTTATGAGAAATCCACTTTCTTCATCAAATCCTAGCAGCAGTGCTATATAGAGATTTAAAAAAGAAGTATGGGTTGGGGTTAATCCTCCAGAGATGTCATGTTCTATACATTACCTTGTTTTCTGTACCAATAAAATATTTGAACAAGAAAAAAAGAAGCATGGGAATCCAAAAAAATCCCAGCTGCAGCTGTTCTCTACCCAGAGAACTGAGCAATCAAACACCACTGATGGCTCAGTTCTCCCCCTTCGCGCTCAGCAGAGAGCTGTGACCGTTAAGTCACAGGCTCTCTACTCTGCTCCCACCCTCACTGGAGCGCTGGGCTGTGGAACAGGTGGGAACGGCTGGCTCAGGTTTTTAGCTCTCTTCTTTCTTGAGCCTAGTTCAACGGAGTGATGTCAGAACAAACTGCACTCCTGTGATCCATAGGGGAAGATCAGCCAAAATAGCTTTGGTTATACTTCTCCTATAACAAAATGCCAAGGCTAATGCTACAATTAACAAAACAATCTATGAAAGTTAGGGAAGCTTACTCATTTTTTGGCAAAACATTCCGCCTGCGTAGCGGACTCTCATAAGCCTCTCTGTTTTGTGATTGATGATGTGCCTGTTTTGGCCTTGTTCTTTTTTGGGAATTTCTTCATTAAACATTTTGGAAACAAAAAGGAAAGCCTGAAAAAAGCAAATAAAAAAGCCAAATAAGAAGTAATGCATGGGTCATGGAATTAGATAGGAATAATTGTGGCCAATAAAGTATATTGTAGTGATTTAGAAAAATAAAATTGACACTAAGGGGGGATTTACTAAAACAGGAGCTCTGAGAATACAATGCAGTTGTACTTGGTAGCCAATCAGCTTCTAACTTTATCTTGTTCAATTAAGCTTTGACAATAAAACCTGTAAGTTGACTAGTTTCTATGCAGAGCACCAGCTTTTGTACTCTCCAGTTTTAGTAAATCTCCCCCTAAATGTATTGTGTTTAGTTTACATACAATTGCACTATTAGGTCCGCAATTGCTTTACAAGTGCTTTGTAAAGATCTGGTCATGTGATGAATAAAAATGCTATTCAGAGATGTGCCATTATGATACAGCCAGGCAAAATACCTGACTGCTGCTTTACTCACATTTACTGACATTCTCATATTCATTTCAGCAACATGGGAACCATGAAAAAAATTGAACAAGAAGCATCATGGGTAGAGTTGAGTGAATCCAAACTGTAAAGTTCGGGTCCGTACCAAACTTTGGGGTTTGAAAAAAGGTTCGGGTTCGGGGTTCAGGTATTTGATCACGCATGTTGAATAGCTGCAGGGCAGCCAATCAACAAGCGTTTCACTGGTTTGCCCTTAGAAGCCATCACAGCCATGCCTACTAATGGCATGGCTGTGATTGGCCAGTGCATCATGTGTCCCAGCCTCTGTATAAGCTGGAGTCATGTAGTGCTGCATGTCACATGCTCTCAGGCTAGTCTAGGGAGAGGATGCTGCCGGCGCTGTGAGGGACAGATTGCAGATATAATA
>BLSH010436703.1:22088-42842 GCA_018402905.1 Glandirana rugosa
CCAGGTGTCTTGTGGTTAAAATCCCGATAAAATACATTTACATTTTCGGATGTAACATGACAAAATGTGGAAAATCTCAAGGGGTATGAATACTTTTTCAAGGCACTGTATGTATTCCAGAATTTGGAAGTTGTATACATTGTGCTTGATTAAAAGATTTTAATGATGTCTATGATCCCATTATGGAGACCTCTCCTCCCTTTTTTTCTATTTGACAGTTGGCAGAGAAAAGTGGAAGTATAAGGAAAAATCAATTACTGGGGACACTTCCATTCCTCATTTCTATGAATGGGGAACGGGTAAAAAAATCTGCTGTAGAGATTTTTTTTTTTACATCCAGACTCTGTTGAATTTAATCCAATGTGCGACTCAAAGGGCCCTGACAGCGATCTGGTGTTCTGCGAACACCATTTGCTAAACCATATGAGTATGTGGACCAGCAATTCCTAAACAACACCTACTGTAGACTTCTTGCTGACTCTAAAGCCTCGTACACACGGGACGACAATCGTGCTTAAGATCGACGCAAATCGTATGTTGGATAATGTAACTTGCATACTGACTACACTACACAATCGTACGACCGCAGAAAGAACGTTCAGGTGCATGTAATTAGCATCCAGCTGTTTCTGACTTCGGAGCATGCGTGTTCTGCACAATACAACTTGTTGTACCAACTGCTCTGTACACACGATACAACGGTCGTATGAGCGCTTGTTGGTACGACCCAGTTTTCTAGTTTGCTCATACAACTCCCTTGTACGACCGTTGTATGTTCGACTGTTCTAATTGCGCATACGAGCGATCGATATCGCATACAACGGTCGTTAGTATGACCTGTTGTATATGATCGTCGTCCCGTGTGTACGAGGCTTTACAAAGACAAATATAAGCCAATAAAGTTGCAAGCACAAAATCGCATAACTGATTGCTCTGGCCTCCGCATAGTAACATTAGCATTTTACTGATGGATTTCACTAGTTGCATGGCAGTATTTTAACACTGTCTGTGACCTTGAACGTTTTCAAACACTGCAGATCTGCAGATTACATCATGCATTTTTTCCAAACCTCATATCCTGTTGTTTTAGATAAACCATTCAAGCTCACCGGTCACATGATTACTTGAAGGTTTGGATAAGGAGATAATGATGAACTGTTGTATACATTGATTATATACATTTACAATAAAAATGGTCTATCCTGATGCAAAGCTTCAGTGTAATATAAACTCCACCCCAATAATCCAGTATAGTCTCCTCTACATATTATTACAATTTTATTTATATTCTACTTGTGAATTTGTCTAACATTTCTTTTATACTACTTGCCATGATTTCATACTACTTGGAAAGGGAGCTCTCCAGGTGTGTCCAATAGGTCACCCCCCCGGGTGATGTGGTCACTACAAGACACAACAATTTTGAATGCCTCAGAAAGCAGTGGCTTCCGTAGCTCTTCAGAAGTAGGGAAGAGCCAACAGTTCAGACCGATCTTTGGCTGTTCAGGTGTTCCAACGAGTCCCAGGACCATAGGCGTGCGCAGCGTATTGCATTAGGGTGTGCACACCAAAGCTCAAACGCACATACCTTTTTAAAATGTATTAAAGAGGAAGTAAACTTCCTCTGCTGACATTTACGTATAGGTAAGTCTATAATAAGACTTACCTAATAGGTAGTGTAAATATCTCCTAAACATGCGCCGTTTAGGAGATATTTACATTACATGCAGCCAGTGACATCATCGATGCAAGCAGCCAGTGACATCACAGATGCATGCAGCCAGTGACATCACAGATGCATGCGCTCTGAAGGTACGGCCATGGTTGCCGTTCCTTCCGAGCCCCATGCCGCAAATGGCGGCTCCCGCACGCACATGCGCAAATTAGGAAACAAAGCTGTCTAATGCATTAAGTATACATGATTTTGCTTCTTCAGAACTGGACAAAAGTAATAAGCGTGGGGGGGGGGGGGTATTGTTAGAATGATGAAAGACCTCCTAGGACTCCCCTGGATACCCCCTAGTGAACAATTACGCCACATGCTTCAGCAAATAGTGGTTATGGCCACACTGTGCTCACAATGAGAGGGGCATAAGGGCATATTTACCCCAGATGCAGTTGAAAGCATTTTTGAACGCATACACACACACACACATATATACACACATGCACACATAAATACATATACACACACACAAACACACACACAATCATACAAACATACCACACATGGACACAAACACACAATCACATATACACATGCACAAACAATCACATATATACACACACACACACACAATTATACAAACATACCACACATACAAACACACAATCACATAATCACAAACAAGCACAAGCACACAATCACAAACAAGCACATGCACAAAATCACAAACAAGCACATGCACACAATCACATGCAGACAATCACACGCACACAATCACAAACAAGCACCTGCACACAATCACATACAATCAAACACACACCTCTGCCTTCAGTTTTTCCCTACCACACTTTTGTATCCAGTGCTCCCCACCAGCACATTCCTGCCTGTAATGCCTCCCCCAGCACACCTCTGCAACTCAATTCTTTCTCCCACTGTTACACTCACCATGTTCTTGCCGATTCTCTGATGCTGGCCAGCCAGGAAAAGTACATGATGAGGGCGGAGCTGGAGGGTTTGAACCCTCCCACAAGGTCTCATGGCTGGAATTTCTCTGCTTCTTTCAGGAGCCTGTGTCTGTTAAAAAGATGCTCCACCCACTCCCCCAGCTGTACAGTATTCTATTGCATGATGTAGGTGAAGTGGGGAGGTCCCAGGCAACACAGTGTGCCAACCATAGCGCAGAGTGCTCTGCTCACAGGGTTTCCCGGAGCATAACTCGGACATGACTGCTGCAGGACTACTTAAAACTAGGCACTAGCTCAGCAAAGCAGGGACAGTTGGCATGCATTGCAGGGGATGATTAGGGTGTGCCTGGGCACACCTGGCACACCCCCTGCACATGCCTATGCCCAGGACTTTAGCCCAATTGGCCCCTTGTTCACCAGAAGCCATGCATCATAAATAGCAGAGGTATTTCTACTACTTCTATTTATATGGATTTCCTGGCGGATCAAATGCTTTTTTTTTCTATGTGAGGTACCCCCTTAAAATCCATACCAGACTCAAAGAGTCTGGAATGTATTTTGGGAGGGAAGCTTACATAATTGTTCTTTTCTTTCATTCTTGCTGCAGGATGTTCTGCAGCAAAGTGAAGTTTACAAAGAAAAAAGTGATACAGTTTAAATTGCTGGCAAATAATATTCATTGCCAGCTTCTTTATTTTACAAAACAGCACACACACACCCCTCCAAAGGTCCCCCAAAATACATAGCAAGGGTCTGGGTGCTAATTTTTTTTTTAACCACTTGCCGACTAGCCGCCGTCATTGTACTGTGGCAAGATCTCACTTTTGTGGGCATGAACCAGAGGAAGAGCCAGTCAGTGGGTCCAGCGGACTCTATGGGGTTGATTTACTAAAGCTGGAGAGTGCAAAAACTGGTGCAGCTGTGTATGCTAGCCAATCAGCTTCTAACTTCAGCTTGTTCAATCAAGCTTTGACAATAAAAGCTTGAAGCTGATTTCTGTGTGGAGCTGCACCAAATTTTGCACTTTCAAGCTTTAGTAAATCAACCCCTATGTCTGCTGGCGACCCGCGATCGTTCCCCGCAGTGACAGAATGAGGATCTGCCTGTGTAAACAAGGCAGATCTCCTTTCTGACAGGGGAGATCACACAGATCCTGTCTTTCTGCAATGCAGGCAGATGGATCTCTGTGTTTCCCCAGTCACACAGTCCCCCATACAGTTAGAAAATACAAACAGGGAACACATTTAACCCCTTGATCGTCCCTAGTGTTAACCCCTTCCCTGCCAGTGTCATTAGTATAATGTCAGTGCATATTTTTAGCACCGATTACTGTAATAATGTCACTGGTTCACAAAAAGGTGTCAAAAATGTCCGTTAGGTGTCAGATCTGTCTGCCGCAATGTCGCAGTCCCGCTAAAAAATGCTGATCGCCACCATTACTAGCAAGAAAAAAAATGCCATAAATCTATCCCCTATTTTGCAGACGCTATAACTTTAGCACAAACCAATCAATATACATTTATTGAGATTTTTTTTTTACCAAAATTATGTAGAATACATATTGGCCTAAACTGATGAAGACATTTGTTTTTTTTTACTTTTGTTTTGGATATTTATTATAGCAAAAATAAAAAATGTAGTTTATTTTTTTAAATTGTCGCTCTTTTTTTGTTTATAGCTCAAAAAATAAAAACCGTAGGGGTGATCAAATACCACCAAAAGAAAGCTCTATTTATATCATGACCGCGCAATTGTCAGTTAAAGCGACGCAGTGCCGCATCGCAAAAAATGGCCTAGTCAGGAAGTGGGTAAATCCTACCAGGTCCTTAAGTGGTTAAACAAAGAAGCTGTCAATAACATGCCATTTGCTGGCAATTTAATTTTTTTTTCCTTTGCAATAATTTTCCGTTAGGATGCAATAATTTTTCTTTGGGATTAATAAAGTAATCTGAATCTGAACTTGTAAATGTCAGCTCTATTGCAACACTTTCTGTACATCGCAGAGATGTGCCCCTTCACAGGCAGGATAAGAACAACCTTCCAGGATGTTGTTTAACCAGTTCCTGCCCGCACTATAGCTGAAAGATGGCTACAGCGTGGGCTTACTTTGCCGGGTGGATGTCCTCCCGTGGTTGTGCTGCCTGCACGCCCCCTGTGGTACACGGGCGGGACACTCTGTGATCGCTGCCCCCTTAGGACACAGCTGATCACAGATCAGGGTAAAGGGCCAATCACAGTGGTCCTTTACCACGTTATCTGCTGTGTCCAATGACAGCTGATCACAATGTAAACACAAGTCAGTTATCGGCATGCCTTTCCTCACGCTGATAGTGTGAGGAGAGGAGAAGAGAGGAGAGCCAATAACCGGCTTGTATTAAAAGGACATCTACACTGATAATCAGGGTACTGATTATCAGTGTCCTGATTATCAGTGCAGTCTCAACAGTGCCCACCAGTGCTGCAAATCAGTGTCCATCAGTGTCACCCATCAGTGGTGCCTTTCAGTGCTGCCTATCATTGCCACCTATCAATGCCCATTAGTGCCACTCATTAGTGCTGCCTATCAGTGCAGCCTCATCAGTGCCCACCAGTGCCACCTCATCAGTGCACATCAGTGCTGCCGGTGTCCACCAGTGCTGCCAATCAGTGCCCATCAGTGTTACCTATCAGTGTTGCCTATCAGTCCCCATCAGTAGTGCCTATCAGTTCCACCTATCAGTTGTAACAAACTATGAAAAACCTTTTTTATTTTCAAAAATGTCAGTCTTTTTTTAATCGTTTAGCAAAAAATAACAAACCCAGTGATGATTAAATACCACCAAAAGAAAGCCCCATTTGTATGAAAGGAGCTGCACATCTCCCACCTGGGCTTGGACACCCCTCGGGTACGAGCTAGCATGGACAAGTACTTCAAGACACGGTCTACTGGTATATATACAATTGTCCAGTTTCTGGCCAGACTTCATTGGTATCTTTCATTCAACCATCATCATCTGTGGGAACCGATTGTCTCTAGCCCAGAGGGAACACATAAAATATACTCCCCCACTGTTATTCCACTTCAGTGGCATCCCAGATACTTTTTCATCATTTGGTTCAGGCCCCCATACCTCCCATGCACAGCCCCTGGTGTGCTGTTGCACGGCTTGGGGTCAACGTCACCCTTGGACCCATCCTCTAGTTCCATCTGGGATACTTTGAGTTTTGTGGGTACGCACGTTGTCATCTGATCTTCACACAATCTCTTATCATACTGTTTATTGACTGCTCCAGATGAAGCACACAATTAAGCGTGAAACTAGTCGAGCTACAGAGCATTTACTACCTCAATTTCTGGTGGTCTGAATCCTGTTTGATTTATTTTACATATATTGTGTAATTTTTTGAGTTTTGCATGGTTGTACATGTATACTTACCCCTCAGGTTCCCACCAGGTGGATACAATTATATCAGCCTGTGCTTATCTCTCCCCTCCCTGTCCTATTTTCATTATATGGCGGATAGCAGATGAGATCACTTTCATTCTTGACTATTGTCTTTTAAATTAATATTTTCTGTATGACATGTGCAATAGGCGCTGTGCCTTTTATGTAACAAATAAAGAATTGTTTTAATTATACTTGCATGCCTACAAAGGCCATCTCTCTTGTTTCCAGTATGAAAAAAATTATAAAAATTGAATTTGGGTACAGTATAGCATGACCATGCAATTGTCATTCAAATTGCGACAGCACTGAAAATTGGCCTTGGCAGGAAGGGGGTAAAATTGTCCAGTAGGCAAGTGGTTAAAGGAATTGGACATTTTAATGTTCCACTGTAAGCATTTAAAAATCATTGTTCTGGGCCAAATGATATTAAAAAACAAAATTTTGTATTGCTACATGTTCCCCAAGGCAGTGCCCACCTCCACTCACCCCATGCTATTTTTTTACACTCCCTTGCATATTGGTCTAGAAAATTTTATTGAATTTGATTTGACAGATCTGGCTTCCATTGATTTCAGTGGGGTATCAGGTTCGGCATCTGAACTTTTTATAAGTTCACCAAATCCTGCTTGAACCGAACCCAAGGCAGTTTGCCTCATCACCATTTAGATCACTCTCCTTTATATACTGGAGGCTGCTGGTTTCCCATTACATGCACCGATTTCTACAGTAGTTTTTGGGTCTATTCTCACTCATAAAATCCCAAGCATTTTTAATAAGCTGTATTTTCATTAAAGATGGGCTAAGGTGCACTTCCTATATTTTATGTACTTCTTATGAGGTTATTCGTTGCTTGATATTTCCCATAGTCAGCACTCTGATAGATTAGTGTAGGGACCACCGTGTGCAGAGGTGTTCTGATGTTGATTGTTTTTCCACAGTCTGTAAATGTATGCAACCTGCGACCTCTGTTTTAAACAATATATTAGAGACAGATTTTATTAGGTTTCTCATATAATGTATTTTACATGTGGTAGTGGTGCCATTCATTTCTATGGAAGATGCTCTTGATGGTAACCACAGTTAAACCACTGCCAGAATTTTTTAGCAATGAACCTCACAGAAAGGGCTAAAGGAAAGCTACACTAAAGAAACCAGGATATTCTACTTGTGCTTTAGATCAGTATAAAGTAAGCCTGTTCTCAGCAAAACAACGGGTTCACTTAACTTAAAACAGAACTTCAACGAAAAATAGCAAGATACACTTTATAACCAAAAGTTTTGGGATACCTGCTTTTACACGCACATGAACTTTCATGACATCCGAGTCTTAAGCCTCGTACACACGATGCGATGGTCATACGACTGGACGTTCAAAGTCGCATGTTGGCTGTTGTGTCTTGCATACTGACGTGCACTAAGCGATCGTACGACCAAGCTTAACGTGGTGACGTGTTAAGAGCGTATAAAGAGGAAGTTCAGGTGAATGTGATTTGTGAATTAGGTACGTAGGTTTACACGAGCGGACACTTCCGGGCGTTTCTGACTTCTGAGCATGCGTGTTTTGCACGTACAACTTGTTGGACCAACTTCTTTGTACACACGGTACAATAGTCGTACGACTGCTTGTTGTACAACAAAAGTTTTCTAGTCTGCAACTGCTGTTGTATGACCGTCAGGGCCGGTGCAAGGATTTTTGCCTACACAGGCGAAGGTGCATTTTGGTGCCCCCAGTGCAGAGTCCTGAGTGAAAAGTTTGGTCCTGCACATCTGAGTGAAAACGAAAGCAAAGTACCCCGAGGAGCGGCTCCTCCTCCTGACCTGAGTGCTGCAGGGCTGGACCGGACCACGGACTGCATACTGGGGGGGTGCTCGTCAGAGGGGAAGCTGCACATGCGATTTAGATGGCATAGGAGGCACTACAGTGATCGGTTCTGCCTGGATCTGTATCTAAGGACAGATTCCAGTTAGGAATGACCAGTCAGTGAGGGCGCAGCAAGTGACCGGGGATTGATTTTACCGCCCCTCATCTGCTGGCACCCCCAGGTGGCTGCTTGAGCGGCCTTATGCTTGCGCCGGCCCTGAGGACCATTGCACGTCAGCTGTTGTAATCACGCATACTAACGGTCGAATGATCGTACAACAAGCTGTTGTACGACCGTTTTCATATGACCGTCGAACCATGTGTATGAGGCTTTAGTCCGTAGGGTTCAATATCTGGGAAGGCTGTCCACAAGGTTTAGGAGTGTGTCTATGGTAATGTTTGACCATTCTTCCATAAGCGCATTTGTGAGGTCAGACACTGGTGTAGGACAAGAAGGCCTGGCTTGCAGTCTCCTCTCTAATTCATCCCAAAGGTGTTCTTTTGGGTTGCAGGCCAGTCAAGTTCCTCCGCCCCAGACTTGCTCATCCATGTCTTTATGGACCTTGCTTTGTGCACTGGTGCGCAGCCATGTTGGAACAGGAAGGGGCCATCCCTAAAATATTCCCACAAAGTTGGGAGCATGAAATTGTCCAAAATGTCTTGGTATGCTGACGCCTTAAGAGTTCCCTTCACTGGAATTAAGGGGCCAAGCCCAGCCCCTGAAAAAGAGACCCCACACCATAATCGCCCCCCCACCCACCATATAATTTGGACCAGTGTGCAAAGCAAGGTCCATAAAGACATGGATGAGCAAGTTTGGGGTGGAGGAACTTGACTGGCCTGCACAGAGTCCTGACCTCAATCTGACAGAACACCTTTGGGATGAATTAGAGCGGAGATTTCGAGCCAGGCTATCTCATCCAACATAAGCTCTAACGAGCAGGACCCTCTGATTCCTACTGTATTTAAGTGTATTGTATTTGTACTGTCTACCCTTGAGTTGTAAAGCGCTGCATAAACTGTTGGTGCTATATAAATCCTGTATAATAATAATAATAATCAGTGTCTGACCTCACAAATGCGCTTCTGAAAGAATGGTCAAACATTCCCATAGACACTCCTAAACCTTGTGGACAGCCTTCCTAGAAGAGTTGAAGTTGGTATAGCTGCAAAGGGTGGGCCAACTCAACATTAAACCATACAGACTAAGACTGGGATGCCATTAAAGTTCATGTGCGTGTAAAGGCAGGTGTCCCAATACTTTTGGTAATACAATGTATAAATGAATAGCCTAGTAAAGGACAAAATGACAAAACCACAGTGGTGTAGTGGATAGCACTTTCGCATGGCAGCAAAGGGGTTGCTGGTTCAAATCCCAACCACAAAACTACCTGCCTGGAGTTTACATGTTCTCCCTGTGCCTGCGTGGGTTTCCTCCGAGTACTCCAGTTTCCTTCCACACTCCAAAGACATGCTGGTAGGTAAATTAGATCCTGTCTAAAATGGCCCTAATATATGTATGAGTATGTGAGTTAGGGACCTCAGATTGTAAGCTCCTTGAGGGTAGGGACTGATGTGAATATACAATATATATGTAAAGCGCTGCGTAAAATTGACAGCGCTATATAAGTACCTGAAATAAATAATAAAAGTAGCTTTTGTTGAAATATTCAGCTTCAATCCAGATATATTTCCTGCAGTACTCTTTTGCCACTAAATTTCCTTAGTCTGAACGCCAGCATATTTCAACCCAGGTTGTCCTAGACCTGCCACAGACAGTTAGGCCTCCTTCATACAATTTGACAGCCATGTGGGCTATCAGATTGGGAACAGAAGCTTTGTCTGGGCTGCCACTGCGTTCCAATTGACATGAACAGGACTGCCTGAACAGTGCATCCCCGTGCAGGCAAATGTGGCCCTTGCATGGGTGTACCATGTAGTGCATGTCAACGAGACCTAACTGGACCATGAAAGGAGAAGCAGTACAGTGACAAGCTCTTCTCCCTGTCACTCTGCTTTCGCCTCCTATCAGCAAGATTCTGATACTGCTTCTTCCTCTTGTACTCCTGCTCTGCAAGAGGCAGATACCAGTTCTAAATCAGGCATTTACACTGCCTGTTTAGCTGGGTGCCCGCTGACTTGTGAAGTCCCCACTAGCTCCCCTGCCAATGTAAACAATGGGAGAGAGGCACAGCTGTGAGTTGTGTGTGTGCTCACTTTCCTTGCCTCCTGCTGTGTTGAAGCGCGAGAGGAGCACTGGGCTGTGTGTCTTTCAACCAGCTCTCTCCTTCACTTCCTTGCTGTCGCACCTGCTGTACTGTGTCAAAAGCAGGTTGTGAGTTTGATTCCTCGCTCACTCATGCTTCTCCCCCCTCCTTCCTGCAGTAGAGGATCAGATCCAATTGGGGGGCAAGTGTGATGCAGCTGCTGAGGATCATGAGATAGTAGTTTTTAAAAGGGTGCTGTTCAACACCAGTGAATGGAGGCTATGGAATGGCAAACTACAATACCTAGGATTCTTTGTGTCCAGGGGGGGAGAGGACAGCATTTTTCCTGGGCAAAATTAGAAAGCAGTGAGAGACCAGTGCAGGAACAAAACTGTGTGGCCCTGTGACCTGGGTCTGCACAGGATGCCAAGCAGACAGTGTGGGGAAGCCAGTGTGAGCAGACCAGTGCAGTGCTTCCTACATCAAGGGCAGAGTGTTGCGGACCTGAGCCATAGAGTGAGTTGTTGTGTTGAAATCCAATCTGGGCAGAACTGTTGTTCTGCACTACCACATCAGAGGGGACCTGATCTGAGACTTCTGAGATCACTGGACCTGATCTGTTGCATGGTGAGAGTGGTGGGCAAAACTACAGAGCTTCACTCCTTACTGCCCACAGTTAACACTATAGAGACTGATCCTTATCCAACAGCCCATTACCCTGCTTTTGCAGATAGCCTTAAAGTAACAGTTACATGTGCACCAACTTACAGAAGGGCCCCAATGTCTGCTGACTAACTGACAATTAGGCACCAGAGAATTTAGAGACAACCAGGGGTACCCCTTCTGCCAATAATGCATATGTTCACCCGCCATTGGGGCATCTAGGAACATTATTTGAGTAGTCATTGATAAGAATTACAGTGCGGGTACTGTTAAGCTATTCGTGCTTTCACGGTTGATATTCTTCTTTATCATATTATATGGTAGTGTATATTAGTGTAATGGGGTATAACCTTTTTAGTCTCATGACTCAACTAGGACTCATTCATCTGGGCCCACCAACCTCCCACGCCACTGCAGCCTTGGGATCTTCCAAACGACAACTCCCATCCAGCCCCTTAAACCCAGTCTGGGAAAAGTCAAAGAAGTCCAAAGAAGCTATCCCTCCCTGAAAGGAGTGCCCTCACCCCACACCAATTCTGATTCCCATGTGTCTCCTTTGAAGGTTGACTCAACCAGATTTTGTGATCTCTTCTCCATCTAAAGAACTATCTTTATGGCTCCTAACCTGCCTCCCCTTCATTTCCCCTTAACGACGCAGCCATTAATGTCTAAACCGCTGGCAACAAAAGTGAGTACACTCCTAGGTAAAGCTGTCCAAATTAGGCCCAATTAGTAATTTTCCCTAGCCGGTGTCATGTGACTCGTTAGTGTTACAGGTCTCAGGTGTGAATGGGGAGCAGGTGTGTTACATTTTGTGTTATTGCTCTCACTCTCTCATACTAGTCACTGGAAGTTCAAAATGGCACCTCATGGCAAAGAATTCTCTGAGGATCTGAAAAAAAAAAGAATTGTTGCTCTACATAAAGATGGCCATGGCTAAAAGAAGATTGCAAAGACCCTGAAACTGAGCTGCAACATGGTGACCAAGACCATACAGCGGTTTAACAGGACAGGTTCCACTCAGAACAGGCCTCGCAATGGTTGACCAAAGAGGTTGAGTGCACATGCTCAGCATCATATCCAGAGGTTGTCTTTGGGAAATAGATGTATGAGTGCTGCCAGCATTTCTGCAGAGGTTAAAGGGGTGGGGGTCAGCCTGTCAGTGCTCGTAACATACGCCACACACTGCATCAAATTGGTCTGCATGGCTGTCGTCCTTGAAGGAAGCCTCTTCTAAAGATGATGCACAAGAAAGCCCACAAACAGTTTGCTGAAGACAAGCAGACTAAGGACATGGATTACTGCAACCATGTCCTGTGGTCTGATGAGATCAAGATAAACTTATTTGGTTCAGTGGGTGTCAAGCATGTGTGGCGGCATCCAGGTGAGGAGTACAAAGACAAGGGTGTCTTGCCTACAGTCAAGCATGGTGGTGGGAGTGTCATGGTCTGGGGCTGCATGGGTGCGGACTGCACTGGGGAGCTACAGTTCATTGGGGGAACCATGAATGCCAACATGTACTGTGACATACTGAAGCAGAGCATGATCCCCTCTCTTCAGAGACTGAACCGCAGGACAGTATTCCAAAATAACGACCCCAAACATACCTCCAAGACGACCACTGCCTTGCTAAGGAAGCTGAGGGTAAAAGGTGATGGACTGGCCAAGCATGTCTCCAGACCTAAACCCTATTGAGCATCTGTGGGGCTTCCTCAAACGGAAGGTGGAGGAGCACAAGGTCTCTAACATCCACCAGCTCCGTGATGTCATCATGGAGGAGTGGAAAAGGATTCCAGTGGCAACCTGTGAAGCTCTGGTGAACTCCATGCCCAAGAGGGTTAAGGCAGTGCTGGAAAATAATGGTGGCCACACAATATATTGACATTTTGGACCCAATTTGGACATTTTCACTTAGGGGTGTACTCACTTTTGTTGCCAGCGGTTTAGACATTAATGGCTGAGTGTTGAGTTAGTTTGAGGGGACAGCAAATTTACACTGTTATACAAGCTGTACACTCACTACTTTACATTGTAGCAAAGTGCCATTTCTTTAGTGTTGTCACATGAAAAGTTATAATAAAATATTTACAAAAATGTGAGGGGTGTACTTACTTTTGTAAGATACTGTAATCCAATCAGATACAGCCAGGCACTGTTTTGATAACTGTTAGCATAGATGGCAGAGTCTGTTAAGATTTCTGTAGTTCAGCCCTCAGGAATACTATCTACCTATGCTTTATCTCTCAAAGTCTCTCTCTCTCTATCCATCCATATATTATTATTATTATACAGTATTTATATATTGCCAACAGTTTTCGCAGTGCTTTACAACATGGGGGCAGACAGTACAGTTACAATACAAATCAATAAAGGAGGAATCAGAGGGCCCTGCTCGTTAGTATTTTTCATTTCTAATGACATGGAGAAAATATTTGCTCATGGCTTCCTGCTCATTACTGCAGCTCTGAGCTTATGATTGACAGCTACTCTTATCTCAATGAAAGTTTTTGGTCAGAGTTTTCTGAAATAAATATAGACAATAAATAAGTGAATCATTCTACACATCTGTACATAATTAGGTTTCAGCTAAACCGACAATAATACTCAGATTGAGAACTCATTGAAATTACTGGATAAATTACCCACGCTTGTAGAAGATGTTTATCTAGCCCTGGTCCTCTGCAGCACAATGGGGACCATCAGTTCTTGTCATTGTCCAACTTGCCCTTAGTGGCAGGTGGCATCCTTGGCTACTGGGCAAAGGCTTGGCTTGTCAGGACCTTGTTAGAACCATGTGAGGAGGGATTCAGTGCTGCCGAGTCTTTCAAAGGGCAGAACTTCAGCTTGTAGCATGAGGTCTCTTGTGGCTGCAGCATTAGTAACACCAGACATTCCCATGTAGATCTTTTCAAGCAGATCAAACCTGCAGAGGTCATGTCTGTAGATAATAGAGTAGAATATTCCTAAATTAAGTGACCCAGTATAATGAATGACCATAACTGGCATTTGCAGTGATACTGTTGCGCTGACTTGTGATTGTATTTGCTTTGTTTATTTTTGATCTGGCAACATCAACAGTATCTAAAATCAAATGCAGCCATTACAATTTAAGCAGTATTAAACCCAAAAGCAAACAGTTATTATATTGCAGCTTACCAATTTTAGATGTGATGGCTGCTTTTGTTTTATTTTTTAGGCTTGTTTTTCTTCTATTTTCATCTGGTGATCCAGCCAGCTTGTTTTTCAAAAGCTCCAGCTCTCCAGCAGGATGTATCAGTTTACATGGATGAGACAAACCATTTAACACAGGCAGGAGTGGTTAAAATGATCAGGATTTATGTAAAACCTTTATAGCAAAAAGAAAAAAAAATGTTTGCTGTAACTGGTTATAAAGTGGGAGATGGAGTTTGGCTTCAATTAGTTAGTGTATTGAAAGCATCTTGTACATATAAACACCCCCCTCCCCCTCCCAGACTGACAATGCTAGTGTCTGCTGTGCTTCCAGTGCTCATTCATCCAGAATAGTGTCTCACTAATACAGGAGGTGTGTTACGGTTGAAAACAAAAGTTAAAAGCCAAGAAAAGAAAACTGAGGCAGCCAATAACATCTAATGATTGGCATGCTGCAATATATTATAGTAATATTTTTGTTTTTGGGTTTAGATAGCACTCTAATGAATGATGCACACTGTTATAAAATGCAATAGTTTACATTTCAACAAAGCCCATTCATTTACTGATGAGTCAGAGCCTAAGGTTATGTCACATGCAGATTTCATTGTCCATTACTTTGGTTTTAAATCTGCCCATAGACATTTAAGGCCTGTTTCTCATGGGGATCAATGGTTTTAAATTTTCTAAGTATGCACCGTGTGGTTAACCTCATCACACTGATTGAGGAAGAGAGACCATTTCTCTATGCATTGGTGATATACTGTAGAACTCTGGTTCACTGCATTAAGGTAAAACATGTTTAGGTAATAGCTTTGCCCCGTCACCTCCCATTATATTTACCTGAGCCCTCACTCGATCCAGTGCTGTGCCTGTCTGTAGCCTATGGACACAGGTTTGAGCGTGCAGGTATGCCATGAAGGGAAGCAGTAGGTCAAATTATTTTTTGGGGAGGTTGGGGTGGGATACAGAAAGAAACACATTAGTTACCTATAATAGTGTGAATCTCACATCCTGCAGGCTGCTGCTTCATATAAAAATCCTTCCTTCATGTTACCGAATACTTCCCAGAGTGGCAATCTTCTGGAGCTGCAGGGGTTAACAGCAGCTGTGAGTGTGAAGGACAGCAGGGCTATTTGTTATATCTAAAGTCAGTTTTAACAGGCAATGATTAAAGTAATTGGAAAGGCTCATATTTTTTTTCTAAAAAAAAACCAAACATGTTATACTTACCTGTTCTGTTGCAGTGGATTTGCACAGAGCAGCCCAGATCCTCCTCTTCTGCGCTCCTGGCCCCTCCCTCCTGTTCAGTGCCCCCAGAGTAAGCAGCTTGCTATGGGGGCACTCAAGCCGATTCACAGCTCCCTGTGTCCATTCAGACACAGGGCCTTGACCCGGCCCCATCCCCTCTCTCTCATGATTGGCTAGCTAACTTTAATACTTTGATTGACAGCAGCGGCAGCCAATGGAGGCGCTGCTGTGTCTCAGCCAATCAGAAGGGAGAATCTCGGACAGCTGAGACACTTATGAACATCGCTGGACAGAGAGGGACCTCAGGTAAGTATTAGGGGGGCTGCTACACAGAGAAGGTTTTTTTATCTTAATGCATATGCATTATGATAAAAAAACTTCTGCCTTTACAACCCCTTTAAGGCCTCATCCACGTGTGGCAATGTTATGTGTGCCCCATGCAAGGCTGTGTTTTACCGGCACGGGAATGCACAAGGTGTTGTGTGCATCCTCATGCCGGCAGTCCCATTGTTGTCAATTGGCACACAATGGCTGCATGGACACAGCCGCTGTGTCCCAATATGATATCCATGCAGGTGCACGGCCCTGAATGCACCCTGGGTGAGTTTGGGGACACATACCTGCACCCAGACAAATGTCTCTCACATGGAACACCTATGGATCCCCATGCTGACAAACATGGCTCTGTACGGGGCCCAAATGCGATCATCTCATGTGAACAAAGCCTAAAGCTCAACTATTTTTTTTGGGGGGGGGGGGGATACAGCTCTAAACACATTAGTGAGATATAAATGTGTTTATCCCACGTCCTGCAGGCTGAGGGAGCAGTTGATAAATGACAGGATCCCCCCTGAACAATCCTAGAATGCGTTGCATTGTGGAACAATAGTAGTACGAGTTCTGTGAATGATAGCGGGGGGCAGGAAAGGGCTTGTGAGGGGTGCAAGTCCTTCACACCCATAGATGCTGCTGTTAACCCCTGCAACACAAGAAGATGGCTGCTATCAGCAGTACCTGGCAGCATGAAGGAAGCATTTTTACATGAAACAGCAGCCTGCATACCACAATTACATGTAACTAATGTGTTTGGTGCTGTATCCCAAAAAAATATAAATACTACATTTCAGCATTAAAGCCTTCAAGGCAGGGTTAACCCCTTCTTAAATACAATATATTGTCAAAAGTATTGGGACACCTGCCTTTACACACACACATGAACTTTAATGGCATCCCAGTCTTAGTCCGTAGGGTTTAATATTGAGTTGGCCCACCCTTTGCAGCTATAACAGCTTCAACTCTTCTGGGAAGGCTGTCCACAAGGTTTAGGAGTGTGTCTATGGGAATGTTTGACCATTTTTCCAGAAGCACATTTGTGAGGTCAGCCACTGATGTGGACAAGAAGGCCTGGCTTGCAGTCTCAGCTCTAATTCATCCCAAAGGTGTTCTATCCGGTTGAGGATTAGAACTGCAGGCCAGTCAAGTTCCTCCACCCCAAACTTGCTCATCCATGTTTTTGTGGACCTTGCTTTGTGCACTGGTCCAAATCATTTGGTGGAGGGTGGGGGGTTATGGCGTGGGATTGTTTTTTCAGGGGTTGGGCTTGGCCTCTTAAGGCGTCAGCATACCAAGACATTTTGGACAATTTAATCTTCCCAACGTTGTGGGAACAGTTTGGGGATGGCCCCTTTCTGTTCTAACATGACTGTGCACTAGTGCACAAAGCAAGGTCCATAAAGACATGGAAGATCGAGTTTGGGGTGGAGGAACTTGATTGGCCTGCACAGAGTCCTGACCTCTACCCGAAAGAACTGGAAGAATGGTCAAACATGGATGCACTCCTAAACCTTGTGGACAGCCTTCCCAGAATATTTGAAGCTGTTATAGCTGCAAAGGGTGGGCAAACTCAGTATTGAACCCTACAGACTTAGACCCCATACACAGTATCCAACTTTTGTTGTCAGATTTCCTTCAGATTTACCGAACCATGTAATGCAAGGGCCTGCCTGATTACATAGAAATTGAAACTCCTAAGGTTTTACCTCATATTATATAGTTTTGGTAAATCTGAAGGAAAAAAATCGACAGAAAATTGGATAGTGCGTATGGGCCATGAGACTGGCATAGCATTAAAGTTCATGTGCGTGTAAAGGCAGGTGTCCCAATACTTTTGGCAATATAGTGTAGCTGTCACAAGAACAGATGTCCCCATTTAAAAATTTCCACCCTATTCCTGTTGCCCCAACAACTGTAAAAATTTGGGCTTACAATGGCCACCAATACATTTTGTCTCTGTATAAAATCTCCAACAATAAAAATAAGTTGAAAAGTTGTAAAGACTCATCAACAGCCCTGATGACTGTATGTGAACAGCAATGTAGTTACCAATTGTAAAGCCTCGTACACACGGGACACGATCGCATTCAACACGTCGTACTCACGACCGTTGTATGCGAAATCGATCGTTTGTGTGTGCGCTTTCAACAGCCGACATACAACGGTCATACACGAGAGTTGTATGAGCAGACTACAAAACTTGGTCGTACTAACAAGCTCGCATACGACCGTTGTATCGTGTGTAGAGCAGTTGGGTACAACAAGTTGTATTGTGCTAAACACGCATGCGCCAAGTCCACTTCAACTAACATGAAATTAGATGAAGGAGCCCAAAGGGTGACGCTACGATACCAGCACTTCCTCTTTATACGCTCGTTCGCGTCATCATGTTCGGCCGGCCGCAAGTTGTATGTACGACCGTCGGGTGCACGTCAGTATGCTATTTACATTATGCAACATACGATTTGCGGCGATCGTACGTACGATCGTCGTCCCGTGTGTACGAGGCATTAGTCTTGTGCAAGAATTCAACTGCACCAAAGTAAAGTTGTCCTGACTCTCAGGAAATCTGAAGATAATGTTATTCACACAGTGGCCTCCTGGGTGATAATTTGGAGGAAATGGACTTCATCTGAAACTGTTCACAATGCTAAGTCTGATTTTCATTTCAGAGATGTGGTTGGCCAAGTTCAACATGGAAGAGCTGGCCTCAGGCTTTCCTAAAAGCTGCACAATGGAACAAGGCAACATCAATATAGAACAGATGGCCCATGCTGGAGGAGGTGAGGAGACAAGAGGGGTCACAGCGACATGCCAAGACCCTGTCAATGGCCAAGCAGGGCCAATGGACTATCTGAGAAAGCCTGGAACTAAGCTCACGTAATATCTGGAAGATGAAGGGATCTTGATTCTGTCAGCCATGCCCCCTGTGACTTCCTCTCCTCACCCCAAAATATGAAGCAGTGATGGAGAGAAAATCCTGCTTGCTCTCCTTATCAAGCACCTGCATTATTAAAGCACATTTTAACAGGATGCTCTGCGAACCTCACCCACATGCATTACACTTGGCAGCACAACCAGGTTCTCAGAAATCTGGCATCTATCATGAGGCAAAAACAAATTATCATAATAAAAGCTCGCCCACAAACACTGGCATGTCAGTGTCGCACAATTTGTCCCAGTAGGCCAGTGGTTCTCAACTCCGGTCCTCGGGACCCACCAACAGGCCAGATTTTAAGTATTACCTTGGGGAGATGCAGACTAGAATACTGCAATCACTGAGCAGCAAATGATCACACCTGTGATGTATTTCAGTTATCCTGCAAACCTGGCCTGTTAGTGGGTCCCGAGGACAGGAGTTGAGAACCACTGCAGTAGGCCAACATCCAGAGCACAAAATAAGATTAAAAAATACAAGTATCCTGCACATCTCTTAAAAACTTGTGTTTCCCGCAGATGCTGTGGCTACAACACTCCAGTTAGATATGTTCCTGTGTTCCGCAGTAACCATGCTGGCATATATAGTGGAGTTGACAGTGCGATGGAAAGATGGTGTGAAAGAAGCTTACAAGAGAAAAAAGAACAAGTACCCAGAACTGACAACTCAATCTGCCCAGCATGACTAGAAGATCATGATTTCCCCTGCAGAAGTGGGATGCAGGGGTTTTGTTGCTGCATTTATAGCCAGCCTCCTGAAAAATGGGAATGAATTGTCACTTCCTCCATCAAGTGCTTATCAAAAGCAGCAGAAAACGCAACATTCAGATATGGATTAAAAAGAAAAACAACTAGGCTGCAAGATGAGACAAGAGGGTTTTGAACATAGGGGGTATACCCGGGACCCCAGAGATCAATGTTGAGCCCTTCGGGCATAGTGGGTTCATCAACAAAATGTCAATGAAGGAGAGTTCCCACCTGATAACTCAGAAGAAGTAATTACCCCCCCCCCCCCCCATCACACCAATCTCAACATCAAGAGTGCCAAATGCATTGAAACACTGGAGTTGATTTACTACAGTGGTTCTCAACTCCAGTCCTCAGGACCCACCAACAGGCCGGATTTTCAGTATTACCTTGGGGAGATGCAGACTAGAATACGGCAATCACTGAGCAGCAAATGATATCACCTGTGATGCATTTCAGATATCCTGCAAACCTGGCCTGTTAGTGGGTCCCGAGGAATGGAGTTGAGAAGCACTGATTTACTAAGTAACTAGGCTGTTCATTTTGCAGTGGAAAATGCCCCTGAACTTGGTGAATAAGGTGAAGCTCTGCTGACTTCGATCATCCAATAATGTGCAAAAAAAATGCTGTTTTGTATTTTCCTTGCATGACTGGGTATTCTTTGGAAAGTGAAACTTAATCACATTCACAAAGCTCTGGGGTAAATTCCAAGGCAAAATGAACAGCCTACTTGCCTTTCATAAATCAACCCTATTAAGTTGACATGTGCATGGCCGAAAAATTCGTTTTTTTCGTTTTTGTTTTTTCCATGTTCGTTTTTTTAGTTTTTTTCATTATGATCAAAATTCGTTATTTCGAATAAATGTGTAACTTCGGAAACAATCGAATTTGGTTTGTTCGATTCGTATAGAGGCGGTATTCGCTATTTTTGGTAATTCGTGAATTTGGAAACATTCGTTATTATCGGTCATTTGGAAATATTTGTTCACTAACAGGCAGACAAATTTGAAAGAAAATGCCAATACCCAACTAATTTAATAGTTTATAAATATTATTATAGTTTTATTGTTATTAATAAATAATAATATTAACCACTTGACAACTGGGCACTTAAACCCCCTTAACAACCAGACCAATTTTCAGCTTTCAGCGCTCTCACACTTTGAATGACAATTACTCAGTCATGCAACACTCCAACAATTCCCCCAAATTCACGGGTCAACAGTTCACCAATTATAATAATAAATAATTATTGTTATTTTGATATTATTATAAATATTTGATAATTTAATCAACCCATAACCGTAAAAGAAAGTTTAAACAGACGGACAATCACTTGTTTATAAAGGTTTACTGGCTATTATTGCTTACAAAGGTTTAAGTGCTTAATGGTTTTTATCGCTTATGGCGGAGATATGCTTAGCTTGTTTGGTTTAAGCTAACAAAGGCTTCAATGTGTAAATAAGCTTTATTGCTTAAAACTAGTATTACTTTTTTTGATTTTTTTGCTTGTACCTTTTTTGTT
>BLSH010436703.1:110200-122989 GCA_018402905.1 Glandirana rugosa
TAATTGCGGTGTTTTCATCAGAGGAGTGAGACTGGTCAGGTGGTGAAGATCAGGCGTTTCTTGAATCCTAATCTTTAAGCACCTCAGCTCTGGAAGGTTTGATACACTTCATGACCAGGCCATTTTTTTGCTATTCAGCACTGCGTTAATTTAACTGGTAATTGAGCGGTCATGCAATGCTGTACTAAAACTACGTTTATATAATTTTTTTTCATGCAAAGCTTTCTTTTGGTGGTATTTGATCACCACTGGGTTTTTTATTTTTTGAATATATAAATGAAAAAAGACCTAACATTTAGGCCTCATGCACACAAGGCATTTTCTACAGCTGCTTTTAGCAGTGTCAGACATTCTTTTTTTGCAGCTTAAAAATTCTATGACCTCATGCACACACCGGCTTTTAGGAGCTGTAAGTGGCATAGGCGTTTTCAAGTAGGGTTGCCACCTCATCCCTTTAAACCTGAACACACGTGGATTGCACAAGTTCTGAGGCTAATTTAATGCAGATAAGGCACCAAGTGTGTTTAATTACCACCTTAATCAGCCACAGAACCTGTGTAATTAATATGTGCTTGGGTTTAAAGAGATGAGGTGGCAACCTTATTTTCAACCTACAAAAAAAAAACCCCAGGACCAGCGCGTTCTGAGGACTGGCGTTAAAACTGTAAAAACCTCTGGTAAAAGCTGCTAAACACGGCTTACCGCTGGATGCAGCCACGTTCAGCCTCGTCAAGCGTTTCTCATGCCTCTAGCAGCGCGGCTTGTGTGCTGAGGATTTTAAAGGGGAACCCCTCGCCAAAATGAAAAAAAAAAACTGGTGTGTGTTCCCCCCCAGGATGATACCAGACCCTTCGGTCTGGTATCGATTTTAAGGGGAACCCTCACGCCAAAAATGGCATGGGGCCCCCCAAGATCCATGCCAGACCCTTATCTGAGCATGCAGCCCGGCAGGTCAGGAAAGGGGGGGCAAGCGAGCGCCCCCCCTCCTGGACCATACCAGGCCACATGCCCTCAACATGGGGGTGGGTGATTTGGGGCAAGGGGGCCTTTGCCCCTCCACCCCAAAGCACCTTGTCGATGGGGACAAGGGCCTCTTCCAGACAATCCTGGCCAGTGGTTGTCGGGGTCTACGGGTGGGGGCTTATCAGAATCTGGAAGCCCCCTTTAACAAGGTGGCCCCCAGCACTTGGCCCTCCACCCTTTGTGAATGAGTATGGGGCACATTGTACCCCTACCCATTCACCAAAAAAAAAAAAGTTTCAAGAATGAAAACACTACACAGATTTTTAAAGTAATTTATTAAGGCAGCTTCGGCGTCTCTTCCGATTTCCTCTTGCTCCGGAGATATCTTCATCCTCTGGTTCTTCTCCCTCCTCTGCTGATGTCTTCTCCCCCTCTGGTTTTTCTCCTGTAAGGAAGTAACTGTGGCCAAATGTAGCGTGTGTGCGCGCCTGCGCTCGTTCCAATTCCATATCACGTACAGGCCTGGGTCGAAGAATGTGAAGCCGGATGCCCTATCCCGGATGTTTTCTGAGCCTGGAACACCTGCCTCTCCAGACACTATTCTCCAGTCTAGGAACTTCCTGTTGTCCCAAAATGATCTGCTCTCACAGATCCGAAGACCATCTCTTGCTCTTCAGGATTATCCCATCAAGGGCTGACATGGAAAGATGGACTATGGTGGCATGGTAACCAAATCTTCATACCAAAGGAACAGCGCCCTGCTGTTCTGAAACTTTGTGACGACCACAAGTTAGCCAGTCAATTTGGCACATGGAAAACCATTAAACTTGTGCTTTGTTCTTTCTGGTGGCCACTAGTCGGAGAGGACTGTCAAGCTTATGTTAGCTCTTGTTCTGTCTGTGCTAGGAATAAGACAAGCAAAACTAAAGCATGGGGGTTGTTGAATCCACTTCCAATACCTGAACGGCCTTGGTCCAAAATATCCATGGACTTGATCGTTGAATTGCCCTCAGCCAGTGGATACACCACAATTTTTGTAGTCATTGACCGACTAACCAAAATGGCACACTTCCTCCCTATGAAGGGCACCCCTACTGCAGTAGAAACTGCAGAAATCTTTATTAAAGAGATTGTCTATCTACACAGGATTCTTGATAACATAGTGTCAGATCCAGTTCACGTCGCGATTCTGAAGAGCCCTCTGTTCTGCCCTGGAAATTGACCTTTCATTCTCCTCGGCCTACCATCCTCAGACCAACGGCCAAACCGAAAGGACAAACCAGACCCTGGAACAATACTTCCGTTGTTTTTCATCATTCTCACAAGATGATTGGGTTGCACTATTACCATTGGCAGAATTTGCCTACAATAACTCCATTCACTCCGCGACTAAACAATCACCCTTCTGGTCAAATTATGGCTTTCATCCCACAGTCCTTCCCAGCTTGTCACTTGAAAGTTCGGTACCAGCAGTACACGAAACCACTAAATTCTTTGACACCAATCGGAGACTACTGCAGGAAACGCTTGCTAAGATGCAAGAACAGTGTAAAGCCATATACACGACAAGAAAAGGCGCGGCAAATTGGATCTCCAGCCAGGCAACCAAGTCTGGTTATCTACAAGGTATTTAAGATTGGCTTGCCTGTACAAAAAGCTGGGTCCGAGGTTCAAAAATAAAAAAAAATCAGTCAGGTGACATATGAACTCCATCTTCCCTGATCCTTGCGGATACATCTGGTATTCCATGTCACCTTGCTAAAGCAAGCGACCCCTGATCCATTCCCAAACAGAGCAATTTCTCCTCCAGCACCCATTTTGATTGATAGGGAAGTGGAATTTGAGGTCGAGTCTGTACTGGACTGCAGGAAGAGGGGAGGCGGTATCCAGTATCTTGTGAAGTGGAAAGGGTACGGCCCAGAGGAGAGCTCTTGGGAGCCTGAAGCCAACATCCTTGTGGATGAACGTATCCATGCATTCAAGGATAGCAACCCTGCCAAAATTGCAAGGCTGGGCATCCGGAGGCTTCCCCTTGGGGGGGGGGTGGCAATGTAAGGAAGCAACTGTGGACCCTAGAAAGCCTGTGCGCAGGCGCACGCAGCGTGTGCGTGCGTCCGTGCGCACACTTGTGCGCGTGTGCGCCGGCATTGGCACCAAACTGCCCATTTAAGCTGACAGCACCCTGTAGCCGGTGGTGTCCGTGCTACAGCATCTGTGTACCTGTGAGCCCCAGCTCTGTTCCTGTTGATTGATCCTGTTTCCTGAAAGACTCGGCTTGACCTGACCTGCTGATATCTGCCTGCACCGACCCCCGGCTATCCACGACCATCCGCTCGCCTGACCCCTTGTACTTCTGCTGCCAGCTTGATTACAAACTCTGCTTGGACCTGACCATTCTTCTGCCTGCTACTTTGTACTGCACCGCCAGCCAGTTGCCGACCCAGCCTGTACCACCTCTCTTCTGATCTGCACGAGCTGCTCTGGGATCTCACACACCAGCATCAGTGACTATCCAGCCCTCGTGCCATCCTGCACTTCCGGACCACCTGTTTGCTCTACCAGGGGTCCCCGAATCAGGTGCCCAAGAGTGGTTGTTCCCTGCACAATCAGACTCCACCACCAGGTGTGTAACATGTCCTCTCTGTGCTGTCTTCTCCCCCTCTCCGGTACTTCTCTTATCTGTGCTGCCTTCTGCCTCTCTCGGGTCTCCTCTCTCTGCTGTCTTCTCCCTCTGTTCTTTCTCCGATGTTGCCTCGATGCGCTCTCCCGGTGTAATGCTAGGGCTGCCGTGTGCTATTACTTATATAGACATGGGGCCGGGCCATTTGGTGACATCATTCGGAGGCCCCGCCCCTTGTGACGGGACTGCTCGGCGCATGATGGGGCGGTGACGTCACAAGGGGGCGTGGTGTCCGGATGACATCACCGTGTGGCCCCACCTCATGGCTATATAATTCATGGCACATGGCGGCCCTAGCATTAAACCGGGAGAGCGTGTCTGGTGAACATCGGAGGAAGAACAGAGGGAGAAGACAGTGGAGAGAGGAAACCCAGCAGAAGAGGAAGAAGACAGCGCAGAGAGAAGAACCAGAGAGGGGAGAAGAACCGGCAGAGGGAGAAGACATCGCCGGAGGAGGAAGAAGAGCTGGAGAGGGGAGAAGAAATTGGAAGACACGCCGGAGCTGATTTAATTACTTTACCAAAAACCTGTGCACTGTTTTTACTTTTGACACTTTTTTTAGGTGAATGGGTAGGGGTACAATATACCCCATACTCATTCACCTAGGGTGGAGGGCCGGGATCTGGGGACCCTCATGCTAAAGATTCTGGGAGCCCCCAGATTCTGATAAGCCCCCCTACGGACTCCAACAACCACTGGCCAGGGTTGTCGGGAAGAGTCCCTTGTCCTCATCAACATGGGGATAAGGTGCTTTGGGGTGGAGGAGCGCAGGGCCCCCCCGCCCCAAAGTACCCACCCCCCCATGTTGAGGGCATGTGGCCTGGTATGGTCCAGGAGGGGGCACTCGCTCAACCCCCCTTTCCTGACCTGCCGGGCTGCGTGCTTGGATAAGGGTCTGGAATGGATCTTGTGGGTGAGGGTTCCCCTTAAAATCCATACCAGACTGAAGGGAACCAGGGTGCTCTTTCTTCTGTATTCGTGCCGTGACGGCTCGCATGCGCGGGAGTGACGTCAGTGAGGCTCCGCCATTCACAGCACTGGAGCCCATGCTGTGATTGGACGGAGCCGCAGACCCGGAAGAAGCATGTCGCTGGTCACAGCCATGTGCCGAGACCGCTGCAACAGCGTTGTGTTTCATAATGTTTCGCTGCATACTAGCTCATTATGCCTTTGCTTTGCAGGTTTTTTTTTTTTTTCGGGGGTGGGGGCGGCTTTACAACCACTTTAATTTGTATAATGTGTGCTGCGAAAACAGCTGGTGTCTTCAGGCGAGCCCAAAGTTCTGTTGACGTTACATCCAGGTAGTAGTGAGCGACATCCTTTAGCTTTTGTTCTCCTTCTTGTTCCCTTACAGGTAACAGGCCATCTTTCTTAACTTGAACCCGAACCAGAACTAGAACCAGAGTAGTATTATGATCTCACTCTCAACCCCCATGCCCGTGCAGACAGCCCTGCGGCACATCTGTTAACACGCCTAATCCAGTGGCCTGCAAGCGTCATCCTTGCCAGGGGAGAGCAATGTCTTTCTCGATTAGGCCAGAAAAACGGAAGTGCTGAGTTGCAGCATTAAAAGTGTAAAAAAAAAACACAAAAAACGTTTTGTAAGCTAATTGAGAAAGGCAGGGGGAGGAGCCAGATGCAAATTAGTTGCTTAACCACTGCCCGACCAGCCGCTGCACTTATACTGCGGCAAGGTGGCTCGACCTAGCAAATTGCCCTAGGCATACCTCGGCTTGTGCACCCGCTTTTGTGGGCGTGCGCGCTCTCATTGGCCAGCAGTTGAGCCAGTCAGCAGGTCCGGCGGACAACGAGTTATCCACGATCGTGCCCCGCAGTGACAGGACGGGGATCTGCCTGTGTAAACAGGGCAGATCTCTGTTCTGACAGGGGAGATCACACAGATGCTGTCTTTCTGCTATGTAGGAAGACGGATATGTGTGTTTCCCCAGTTACACAGTCCCCCATACAGTTAGAAAACACAAACAGTGAACACATTTTAACCCCTTCCCTGCCAGTGCCATTAGTACAATGTCTGCATATTTTTAGCACGGATTACTGTAATAATGTCACTGGTTCCCAAAAAAGTGTCAAAAATGTGAGTTAGGTGTCCGATCTGTCCGCTGCAATGTCGCAGTCCTGCTAAAAATCGCGAATCGCCACCATTACTAGTAAAAAATAATAATAATCATAAAAATGTCATAAATCTATCCCCTATTTTGTAGACACGATAACGTTTGCGCAAACCAATCAATATACGCTTATTGTGTTTTTTTACCAAAAATATGTAGCAGAATACATATCGGCCAAAACTGATGAGGTGATCAAATACCACCAAAAGAAAGCTCTATTTGTGGGAAAAAAGGACATCAATTTTATTTTGGTACAGCCTCGCATGATTACGCAATTGTCAGTTAAAGCGCTGCAGTGCCGCATCGCAAAAAATGGCCTGGTAAGGAAGTGGGTAAATCCTTCTGGGGCTGAAGTGGTCAAATGGGTGAAGGCCTGCTTTGAATGCACATATAATCTCATAAGTAGATTTTTGTTGAAATTAATGATCTGGCAGCATGGTCTCTTTGGATCAATACATGTACTGTATCTAAAATGTGTGGGTTCCCTTGTGACTAGATAAACAGAAAGTAACTAAAAATGTTTTTGCACACAGTTCATACTTGTCCACAGTCCCTATTTTTCCCGGGACAATCCCGATAATTGGACCCTCGTCCCGTCCTGAGTCCGTCCCGATAGAAATCCCGGGATTTTGCTTTTGACCTGGGCATTGGGACTTTTTTTGGCACCGGCCCCAGCTGTTCTGGCTACAAAAACACGGCCGCAAGCTCTCTTTCCGGCTCCAGTTCTCTTCCCCGTGTGTTCAGTGGAGAAAGGGGGGCCTCTGATCTGTGCAATCGGATTCTCTCTTCAGTGTACAAGTAGACAATTCTCTTGTGCACTGAAGCCGATTGGCTGCACGTATCGGAGGCCCCTCCCCTCTCCACTGAACACAGAGAAAAGAGATCTACAATTACAAATGGAGCTGCCGCCAACCCTCCGCCCCGTGGCCTGCTGCCAGTCTGTGTCCCACGAGAGGCAGAGCCTAGGGACTCTGCTGGGGACACTGATGATGTAAGGAGGGACTCCACTGGGGCACCTGAAATAGAAGGAGGGACTCCGCTGGGGCACCGGAGATGTAAGGAGGGACTAAGCTGGGGCACCTGAGATGTAAGGAGGGACTCCGCTGGGGACACCTGAGATGTAAGGAGGGACTCTGCTGGGGCACCTGAGATGTAAGGAGGGACTCCGCTGGGGCACCTGAGATGTAAGGAGGGACTCTACTGGGGACACCTGAGATGTAAGGAGGGACTCCACTGGGGACACCTGAGATGTAAGGAGGCACTCCGCTGGGGCACCTGAGATGTAAGGAGGGACTCCGCTGGGGCACCTGAGATGTAAGGAGGGACTCCGCTGGGGCACCTGAGATGTAAGGAGGAACTCCGCTGGGGCACCTGAGATGTAAGGAGGGACTCCACTGGGGACACCTGAGATGTAAGGAGGGACTCCGCTGGGGACACCTGAGATGTAAGGAGGGACTCCGCTGGGGCACCCGAGATGTAAGGAGGGACTCCACTGGGGCACCTGAGATGTAAGGAGGGACTACACTGGGGCACCTGAGATGTAAGGAGGAATTCCACTGGGGCACCTGAGATGTAAGGAGGGACTCCATTGAGGCACCTGAGATATAAGGAGGGACTCTGCTAGGGCACCTGAGATGTAAGGAGGGATTCCACTGAGGCACCTGATGTAAGGAGGGACTCCACTGGGGTACCTGAGATGTAAGGAGGGACTCCACTGGGGCACCTGAGATGTAAGGAGGGACTCCACTGGGGCATCTGATGTAAGGAGGGACTCCACTGGGGCATCTGATGTAAGGAGGGACTCCACTGGGGACACCTGATGTAAGTAGGGAATCCACTGGGGCACCTGATGTAAGGAGGGACTCCACTGTGGCACCTGAGATGTAAGGAGGGACTCCACTGTGGCACCTGAGATGTAAGGAGGGACTGCGCTGGAGCACCTGAGATGTAAGGAGGGACTGCGCTGGAGCACCTGAGATGTAAGGAGGGACTGAGCTGGAGCACCTGAGATGTAAGGAGGGACTCCGCTGGAGCACCTGAGATGTAAGGAGGGACTCCGCTGGAGCACCTGAGATGTAAGGAGGGACTCCGCTGGGGCACCTGGGATGTAAGGAGGGATTCCACTGGGGCACCTGATGTAAGGAGGGACTCCACTGGGGACACCTGATATAAGGAGGGACTTCACTGGGGTTACCTGATGTAAGGAGGGACTCCACTGGGGCACCTGAGATGTAAGGAGGGGCTCTATTGGGGCACCTGAGATCTAAGGAGGGACTCCACTGGGGGCACCTGGTTAAGGGAGACTCTGTTGGGAATGCCTGATGTAAGGAGGGACTCTGCTGGGAATGCCCGAAGTAAGGAGGGACTCTGCTGGGAATGCCTGATGTAAGGAGCGACTCTGCTGGGAATGCCTGATGTAAGGAGTGACTCTGCTGGTTACACCTGATGGCATCTGGTGGCAAGCGACGTGGCAAGTGATACGCTCAGGGCTCCCACTGATTCTGCGTTATGGTGAGTTGAACTATTTCATTTTATATTACAATGTAATAATATAAATAATGCGTTTCAATCATCCTGACACCATAACAACCATGGTGCTGGGATGATTGAAGTGCTAACACCAGGTGTTTGGAGTATCTTTAACTGCTGATTGCTAAACTTTCTGGAATACACATATTTCTATTGTGGTGTAGGATCTGGGCCTTCTGTCCCTCCATCCCTCTTTCTTTCCTTCCTTCTCTCTCATTCTCTCCCTATTTATTTCTTTCTTTCTCCCTCCCTCCCTCGTTCATCTTAGACTCGAACCACACACCCTTTGAGTCATGCCCCCTTTAAGCCACGCCCAATATTTAGTTTAAACCATGCCTATTTTTGCCGCATTTATATTCATCCGCTATGCCACTCCTAAAAATGAATGCCCCACCCCCTAATTATAATAAGACCCCTGCCTACTGACAAAAAAAGTGTCCCTATAAATTTTTTCTTCATCATGTAGGAGCGTTGAACCTTATGCGGATGTGTTTGGGCAGAATAGGTGGTTTGAGGTCATAGAGGCTGCTCACTAGCAACTGTGGGGTCTTGCTGGACCCCCAGAGGGGTTCGTTGAGGTTTTGAAAAGATGGGAGTGCCACACCAGCTTGCAAATATTTTTAAAATATTTTTTATTATGGAACAGCCAACACGTTTCGGGGGCTCAACACTCTCCCTTCATCAGGGCTAAAAGCTAGGCAATAAAAAAATATACAAAGAGTCCTTAGGATATGTTAAAAACTATGAAAATATACAAGTATAAAAGTACAATGCCTTAATACAGTAATTATCTGAGCCAGAAGGACATATATTACCACTGACTAAACTAAGGCATAAAAACCAAGCACAAGGGAAGCCTGTACTTATTATGGCTACAGGGCAACACAAAAAACAAAAGTAAAAATGAAAAACTAAATATGTTTTCATTTCTGTTAAAGCAACAGTGAAAAATGTACAAGAATAAAATAAAAAAAAAAAGCATACATATATATATATATATACACATATCCATACACACATCCATATATATGTATATACATATACACACACACATATATATATATATATATATATATATATATATATATAAAAAAATGTGATAGTAGTCGTAATTATTGTAAATAAACACAAATGAGAAGTACAGAAACCGTTTCAAACCAATCCACAAACACAAGATATTCATCCTATAATTTTTTTGACAATGTGTTGGCAACTAACTAACTGACAGTTAAGCTGGCCTCTGCCCAAAGTATATTTCTTCTAATGTAACTCTAGAGAGCTTACTACAGCTATTTTTCTACATTGTAACCACCCTACCTCCTAAAACGTGCATAAGCTATTTCCTACCTAAACACTTGAAACAAAACACAGTCAAAGCTTTAGAACATGAAAAGAAAACATATGGCCTAGTGCATTATCCTGGGTAAGAAATGTTATTCAAAGAACAGAAGTAGGTATCATAATCACATTAATTAACTGGATAAAAATCACATCCTGCCATTCCTCTATGGGATACCTACTACCTGTATCCCATAGGGCGATCAGGTAGTATGATTGGTTAACGCGTTTCAAGGAGTTTCCTCTTCCTCAGAGCCCAACAGAAGCCTAATTTATACCTAGGTCCATCGCACAGCACAGGAGATTTATTTGTTGGTGTTGGAACAGTCAAAAGCTTTGGTCTATGAAATTGATGCCACTTGCCTGACTCCTCACACAGGGATTGATTTACTAAAACTGGAGAGTGCAAAATCTGGTGCAGCTGTGCATGGCAGCCAATCAGCTTCTAGCTTGTTCAAATAAGCTTTAACAAAAACACCTGGAAGCTGATTAGTTTCTATGCAGCTGCACCAGATTTTGCTCAGTTTCTCTGTTTAAGCCCTCGTTCCCATTGCAGCAATTTGGCATGCGATTTGTCCCTATATGTCCTCTGTGAGTGGAGATGCCGCTGATCGGCTCGCCTCGCCACACACACTGTCATTGTGAGACCCGGAGCGCCGATTACTGGCACGTCCTTGTTTATATGTGACCAGCTGTGATTGGTCACAGCCGATCACATGGTTAAAGAGACGCGGCTCTTTACACAGATCGGGGTTGCACCATGTCCTGGCAACAAGGCGAGACTGCGATCAGCACACTGCACGCCCCCTAGGGCGCGTGGGGGCGCTTTCTGGGCGACGTCAAATGACATCATCCCAGAACGAGAGACGCACTGCCCCCTCATCATTTGACGGTGGGCCGGCGGTAAGTGGTTAAAGGGGAATTATACAAAAAAAAATATTAGTTAAACCCATAAGTAATTTTTTAACCATTGCTATTCCTTTATACTGGCTTCTAAAATGTATAAATGCAGCAATTTAGAAATTGGATAAAAGGTTTAGCACCGTGAAACACTTTTTGAAAGATAAGTAGTGCATTTCATATACAACTACACCCTGTTCCAAATTATTATGCAACAAATTCTATTTCAGTGTCACAAAGATTAAATATTTTGTTTTTCAGTTTAACTCATGGATGGCATTGTGTCTCAGGGCTCTTTTGATCACTGAAAACAATCTCGGACTCCTGTGATAATTAGATTGCCAGGTGAGCCCAATTAAAGGAAAAACTACTAAAGGAGGGTGTTCCACATTATTAAGCAGAGCACCATTTTCAAGCAATATGGGGAAGAAAAAGGATCTCTCTGCTGCTGAAAAGAGTGAAATAGTTCAATGCCTTGGACGAGGTATGAAAACATTCGATATTTCATGAAAACTTAAGCGTGATCATTGCACTATTAAGAGATTTGTGGCTGATTCAGAGCACAGATGGGTTTGTGCAGATAAAGGCACATTGAGGAAGATTTCTGGTAGATCCATGCATCGGATCAAGGGAGCAGCTGCTAAAACACCATTACATAGCAGCAAACTGATATTTGAAGCTGCTGGTACCTCTGGAGTCCCACAGACATCAAGGTTTAGAGTCCTCCAGAGTCTTGCAACTGTGCATAAACCTTCCATTCGGCCACCACTAACCAATGCTCACAAGCAGAAACGGCTGCATTGGGCAGAAAAATACAGTGCCTTGCAAAAGTATTCGGCCCCCTTGAACTTTGCAACCTTTTGCCACATTTCAGGCTTCAAACATAAAAAGATATAAAACTGTAATTTTTTGTGAAGAATCAACAAGAAGTGGGACACAATCATGAAGTGGAACGAAATTTATTGGATATTTCAAACTTTTTTAACAAATAAAAAACTGAAAAATTGGGTGTGCAAAATTATTCAGCCCCTTTACTTTCAGTGCAGCAAACTCTCTCCAGAAGTTCAGTGAGGATCTCTGAATGATCCAATGTTGACCTCAATGACTAATGATGATAAATAGAATCCACCTGTGTGTAATCAAGTCTCCGTATAAATGCACCTGCACTGTGATAGTCTCAGAGGTCCGTTTAAAGCGCAGAGAGCATCATGAAGAACAAGGAACACACCAGGCAGGTCCGAGATACTGTTGTGGAGAAGTTTAAAGCCGGATTTGGATACAAAAAGATTTCCCAAGCTGGCAAAAGGTCGCAAAGTTCAAGGGGGCCGAATACTTTCGCAAGGCACTGTACATGAAGACTAATTTTCAAACAGTCCTGTTCACTAATGAGTGCCATGCAACCCTGGTTGGTCCAGATGGATGGAGTAGTGGATGGTTGGTGGACGGCCACCCTGTTCCAACAAGGCTGAGATGTCAGCAAGGCGGTGGTGGAGTCATGTTTTGGGCCGGAATCATGGGAAGAGAGCTGGTCGGCCCCTTTAGGGTCCCCGAAGGTATAAAGATGACCTCTGCAAAGTATGTGGAGTTCCTTACTGACCACTTCCTTCCCTGGTACAGAAGGAAGAACTATGCTTTCCGTAATAAAATCATCATCATGCATGACAATGCACCATCTCATGCTGCAAAGAATACCTCTGCATCAATGGCTGCTATGGGGATAAAAGGAGAAAAAGTCATGGTGTGGCCTCCATCCTCCCCTGACCGCATCTAGAAAACGAACTCCTACGATGTTTCCAAGAGTTATCCTAACTCCAGTCCCCTCCTACCTCCGGTGTGGTACTGAAAAAGAGGAAAATAGGGGTATCGTCGGTAACTACGTCTCCATAAGAAACGTCGTACTCTACCACGTAACAGTACGTACTACTACTAAAATAATGCCTTTCGTATCAAGAAGGAAGACATGGTCCCTTCCTTCACCAGTCATTCCTTGAGGTGTATGAAACGTCTCCAGTAGAAATATGGAAGCCCCTGGGATTTCCCCGGCTGGTCGAGAGAAGGGTACTAAGGCCGGGTTTTGTACTGAGGTGGTGGCGGAACGACTGTAGAGTCGGAACAACCTTGTCCCACCGGCAGGTGGTTGGTAGGTGATGAGGTAGGTAGACCTGGTTGGTCCCAACGTACCGTGAGTAATCACTTGTCCTGACAAACTTTTAATCAGAAGTACATGTCACGGAACGCTTTCATAAGCCG
>BLSH010436703.1:123163-144396 GCA_018402905.1 Glandirana rugosa
GAGGTTTGTTCGAATAAAATTTGAATGGTACTCTTAATAGTTGATAACATGAGAATTATGCTGACTGTTGTGTACATCAATTATTTAGGTAAATGAGAAAAATATCATTGGCATAATAATTTGGAACAGGGTGTATATAGTTCAGACCAAAAATGAGGGACACATGAGGGTGAATGAGTGACAGAGAGACTTTGTTCCAAATCATGGACAGTCCCTCAATATCAGGGACAGTTAGAGACAAAGACCTCTCTTGGTCTGTACTAATGATCAGGAACTGGCAGAACTGGCTCCTAATCTTGTGAACACAGTGACAGTGAATCACAGTGGTCACATATATAGGAAGACCTCCCTGCCCATTGGGCTTATGAGCCCAGTTAAAGGGATGCCAGGGTGAGCGGGAAGAGGTCAAGCTAAATAGTGTAGCAAATATATGACTTGGCTTAGTAAGCCTGCAAAAATATAAACATTTAGGCCTCATACATACATTTTGCAGCTCTCCAAGTTATTCAATGGCCCCATACAAATGCTGAGGTTTTGAGATGTAGGTGGCGTCGGCGTTCTTAAGCTGTAAATCGAACGCAGGACCTGCACGTTCCGAGGCTGTGGCGTTATGGCGCTTTTGACGCTGAGCCGGCAAAACGCTTACTAAGGCTCACTGATGCGCATTAACGCCGTAGCGATGTCAACCGGCGTTTTTAGTGTCTGCGTTTTCAGGTTAAAAAATAGCAGAGGAATTTTTGTTCCGCGCATTAACGGCGATGCAGAACGCCAATGAAATCATGGTTTTAACGCCAATTTTTGCCTGACGTCGGTCCCGACGTTTTTCTATTACACCCGTGTGTATGAGGCCTTAAGGTTGAACCATCAGATTCACGCATGAGCCCGGTCTTGCTTGGTTCTCTTTAAACTTTCAGTGCTTGCTAAGAATTTAATTACATACAGTATAACCTAAAGGAGAAGTACAACCAAAGCTTGTTTGGCTTCTCTTCTTCGCTCTACTTGCTCTTCATTTGTGCTTCTCCTATGGATCACAGGAGTGTCATTTTCAGCAGACAACGGGCTGAAGTTCACTGTCGGTTGACGTCACAGAGCCGGTCCAGCTTCGGGAAAGATTGTGACCATATGGTCAGGATACACCCACATGCCTGGACCGTCACTCGGCTCAGCCCCTCAGCAAGTCACTGAGAGCCTGAGCAGGCCGCTCCAGCCCCTTCCAGAGCCCAGCACTCCAATGAGCGAGGGGGGGGGGGGGTCTGACAGTCACCATCTCTCTGCTCAGGGAGAACTGAGCGATCAGCGGTGTAGTAGGATTTTAAAAAAAACAAATTCCCATACTTCTCTTATAATGTTTAGCATTTTTGTTCAGTGAACATATTAGAGACTACGACAGTAAAGTTCAACCTGTTACTTTGCAAGGCCTCACTTCTCCCAAGGGCCATATTTTATCTTCTTTTTAATTCTCTAAAATGAAATTAATTTTTAACTTGGTAACTTTCAACCATTCATATTATATATGTCCACTGGCATTTGTTCAGAAATCATTTTCTCATTTTCATGTGTATTCTTGTATAAATCTGAGAACTAAGAAGCAATAATTGAATGTCCTTTGGGTCACCAAACAGGCCCTAGAGGGCCACATAGGAACCCTGAACCACCAGCTTACCATCACTAGACTAAATAGAGATTTAAGGAGAAATAAGACAAGTCACCATAAAGGGTTGCATGTAGAGTTCATGTTGCTTAGGGCACATTCAAATTATATTACTCTTTTTATAAAGCTGCACCAATTTTGTGAACACTGATGATGTGTCATCATAGCGAGTATTAAAAACAGGTGGTACTATCAGAGGCAGCATGTTATGTGTGTAAATCTAACCTTTTTTCTGTGCTTTTCATAAATCAAAATGAGAAAATAGCGGTGATGCATGAATTGTAATTTGCCTTTGCAGTCCCCAGAACAATCCTGCCAAACTAGTTCTGTTGCTAGGTTTACCCGTTAGTATCCAGTTTGGCCAATAAGAAAGTTTTGGTGCTGCCCCCTTTAGACTGCATTGGCTTAGGCACATCCTAGCTACATGGAACTTTTTCATGGGGACAGATATACAAAATATAGCAGAGATGGACAGCCACTATGATGGAAAAATACTGGCATATGGCTTAAAGAAGAATTCCAGGTATGGTATATTTATACATAGCTACATTGGTCCAGCTTAGAACAATGTAACTATACATATACCATACCTAGCTGATGGCCCCTAGAAGCCGGGAATCATTGAAGTAAACACAGCTATTCCAGTGATCTCAACTTGCTTCTGGGTCCCATGCCAAACGGTCGGCTTGATGCATTGTAAACAAAGGAGGATGGCCACTCAGCATCAACACCATTCAGAGGATGCTTTGCATTGCCTGAATAAAAGCAACACATTCTCTGATTGTGTGAGGTATGAAGTGTGACGTCACAGCCCCGTCTCTCCACCTTGTCAAATCAGCGGCTGACCGACTGTATTCAGAACTCACCAGGCCAGTCACTCAGCATGGGAACCGGAAGCAAGTGGTGATCACTGGAGTAGCAGTGTCTACTTCAATGGTTTCTAGCTTCCAGGGGCAACAGTCAGGTATGGTATATACATAGTTACAGTGGTCCAAGCTGGACAGTGGTCCAAGATGTAACTATATAAAAATATACTATGCCTGGAATTCATCTTTAAGAAACTCACCTGTGGATCAAGAGGAACCATTGCTATTGTGGTGCTCATACTACTGATGCAGTCCTTGTAGGGTTGCTATTACCTTCCAATTTATTCAATGTCCAAGCACGTACAGTACCTAAAACAGAAAAAGGATTGGCACAACTGGGGGACAATATTGGGGTAGGCAGTCCATGAAAAGAGTAGATTCATGAGTACATAGTCCATTAAAATCTCTATGTAGAGAGACACTCACTTCCAAGGCAGCTGGGTCATAAGAGTAAGAAGCAACTCTGGAAAGGCATAAATTGAGGGAGGAGACAAGCTCCAGTTAAGTGTAGCATAAAAACAACTTTAATATGGTTAAAAGTAATACACTCACAAATGTCTTTGTGAGTGTATTACTTTTTAACATATTAAAGTTGTCTTTACGCTACACTTAGCTGGAGCTTGTCTCCTCCCTCCCTACCTCTGATCATGTACTTTATCTGCTGGCTCCACATAGGACAGGCCATAATCAGACTGAGCATTGTGCCCTAGACCAGGGTTTCTCAACTAAGATTCCTCCAGAGGTTGCTAGGGGGTTCCTTGAGCAATTTTTGCTTATCAGATAAGCTCCCACTGACACCATTGCTCTTTTTAGCAATCTGTAAGGGGGGTAATTCTTCCTAGTGACCACAAGTGTAAGAAGCATCCTTCCTACTTACCATTATACTAATGTATCATGAGTTGTAGATATAGAATTTTTTATCAGGGGTTCCCTGAGACTGGAAAGTTATTTCAAGGGTTCCTCTGTTCTAAAAAGATTGAGGTAAGGCTTCTCTAGACACTAGTCCACAAGTGCCTTATGATAAGTACAGAATAAAATAGAATGTTAGCACTTTCCTGCTCTTTTACACGTATTCCACCAGCGGATACGTCTGCTCAGGATGTGATCTGTCCACTGATCTCCTCTGTGCAGGCGGATCACAAGTACGTGTCCACTCCACTAATGCAGAGTGAACATGGACACAGTCTGCTTTCTTCTATGGTCAGTTGGATGTAATGGACAGCCTGTCCGTTTCCATCCAACTGTCATACGATCTGACAGACGGATGTGGAACGAATCCCACATCCATCTGTTTTTAGCGGATAAGATCGGATCGGATGTTGGTGAGTGTAAACAGACACATGTCCATTTACATCCGCCTCCCCATAGATGGCAACAGACAGGTCGGACCTGATCGGTCCGCTCGTGTGAAAGAGCCTTCAGGGGCATATTTAAAAAGCAGTGTAATTGACATTCACCAAACATTCACTGCAGGTGAATCTTCAAGGTTCATGTGTTTTAAATGACGATGATCCACCCCCCAGTGATTGAAAGCCACATCCACTGCTCATCAAAAATACCCCTCTATGTCTTGCCAGCAACATTTAGCTGCCAAAGGGTTAAGGTGTGGTTTGCCTTCTATCTGGGTGTGTTTCACACAACACTCAAAAAGGTTTTTATTACATGTTTAATCTGATGGAAAATATGTGATGGGAGGAGGGAGAAGACAGAGCGGAGTGGAAACAGGAGAAGAGGGTAATATAAAGAGAAAATGTTTATCGGTCTATACCCAAATGTCCACCCCCCTCCCATAAATTACCCAGTTATAATGCTTATATCCTGTCAAATTGCTGATACTCTGCTGCTTTATTCCCACTTTGGTATCTCTGCCCTGTCTCTCTCTCTCTCTCATCTCTCTTTTGGTCCCCCTTCTTCCCTCGCTCTCCCTCTCTCTCCCAGCGATCTTAATTCCCTAGCATGGTAGATTTTTGCACACAAACCGGAATTACTTTACAAGCAGAACTCATCTGTGCAAAATCTGTAGTATTCCCTTAGTGCAATTATGTGTCTGGAAAGAAGACTGACTAACAAGGGAGGAGGGCGTAATGAAACATACTGATGGGGAGCGAGAAATAGGGGGGGAACATGACGGACATGACTGTGAAGGCAAAACGCTGCTGTCTTCTACAGAAAAAGTAATGGAAAAGGAAAAAATATATATAATGGAATACTAGGATATAATAAAGGCACAAGAAGAGCTTTGCAGTAACCTAATGCTAGCTGTGCTCAAAGGGTACTTACTACCACCTGGTTTCTATTACAGAGGTCAGGAGCTGGGAAGAGTGTCAGGTGTCTCTTCAGGTAGACGGCAGGGAAGGGGTTAATAACTATATATATTTATATATATATATATATATATATATATATATATATATATTTTTTTTTTTTTTTGTATATAATGTGCAGGAGTCAGAGAAAAGATAATAAGATTAGGGCTGGCGCCAGTAAAGGGGGAGCATGGAGGGTGCACAAAAGGAGGAAAGAGAGTGGGGGAGTGATAGAGTCTAGGGAGGAAGAGTGCGTGAAGGGAGGTTGGGGAGAAAGCTACAAAAAGAAGTAAAAGCACGTGGCAGAGGAAGACGAAGACATATTGCCTGTGCAGCTTCTGTCACTGCAGAGATCAAATGAAGTACATGAGGGTCCATTAGGAGATCAACACAGATGTGCAGAGTGAGGTCATGGGGGTACCCAAACAATCGGGGGTGTTGAGAAGTCCCCTGAACTGACATACTCTTCACTGTTCATCATCCAAGAAAGGCAAAATTCGGATCGGTACACTTAAAGCTGCATTAAACCCTAAACCAAAAATGTAATATATTGCAGGTTACCAATCATTAGATTTGGTGGCTGCATTCATTTTCTTTTGTTAGGCTTTTTCCCTCACTAACAAATTGCAGCCAAACTCTAGCTAACATTTGCAGTTACAGCAACAATTTGTGTTTTCTTTTTGGATAAAGGTTTTATATGAGCAAATGAAAGCTGCTCATTGTAAGCACCCCTGCCAGTGGTAAATGGTTTGTCTCAACACTCTTAGCTGATACATTTGCTGGGAACTTCTTTTGAAAAATAAAAGACTTCCCGGCCACATCACCAGGTGAAAACAAAGGAAAGCAAGCCTTAAAAAACAATGCAATCTCCACATCATTAAAATGTTTACTTTTGGTATGAGACACTCATATCCAAATAGTAAAATATATAATATTGGGCATATATGTAGCACAAAGGTGTCAACCATATTTGCAAGTGCATAACTCATGAAGCACAGGAGTCAGAGATGCATAATGCACATAGTTGCAGGGGTCAGGAGTGTGTAAAGCACAGAGCATTTGGGACTGGAGTGTGTAACAAATGGGGTGTAACAGTTAGGAGTGCATAACCCATGAAGCACAGGGGTTAAGAGTGTGTAACACATGGAATCTATGGGTCAGAAGTGTGTAGCACAGCAAGGAGGGGTCAGGAATACATAACATACAGGACAGTATACACAAACAAAAACGCAAATACCTCATACTCCCAGTTAAAATACCCAACAGTACAGATCCCCCCCCCCCCCAAACAGATCTCCCTCCCCCTCACAACTCCCTCCCAGTACAGAGCTCTCTCCACCCAAATCACCCTCAGTACAGACCTCCCTGTCCCCCCTTCCTCCCAGTAATACACCTCATCACAGACCCCCCCCCCCAATACAGACATCTTCCTCCCAGTACAGACGTCCCCCCAGAAAAAACTCTGGGGTCACTTGTTTCCCAGGGACAGACCCCTCAAAATAGGGACTTTCACAGGAAACAAGGACTAATGGTAATGATAGCTTAGAGCAGGGGTGCCCAACCTTTTGAAGAGCGAGGGCCACTTAAGCGACTTGGTAACCGGTTGCGGGCCACAATGAGTGGAGTGGGGGCGGATGACAGGTCCATGTCTATGTGCATATGCAGAGCAGACACTGACACTCTACTCTACGGGCCCTCCAATCCAATTTGCTTTGATAGAAGTGGAAGGATCCCCCCTTCTGTTCTTTTTAGCAGATCAGATTGGAGGTAGGTAGGTGAAAATGGCCACAAGTCCGTTTACATCTGCGGCTCCATAGAGGTGAATGGAGGGTCCAATTGGGTCGGAACCAATGATGGCAAAGGGGCCTAAGGCTGCTTTCATACGGATGTGCTGTGGTTTACCCACACCGAGGGCGCAGTGCACCTGTGGCTTTCCTGCGGGTTAGCTGCACATAGACTTCTATTATATCCTGCAGGTGTGGTGCACTTTCTGGAAGCTCACCAAACCAGGTAATAACAGAAGTCTATGGCTTAGTGCAGGTAACCCGCACCTGCGGATCAGTTTGAAAGAAGCCCAGTAACCCCTGCAGAACAGATATGCCCATATATACACTGTGATTTTCGTAATAAACTTACCTTACCTAACAGTCTTCCATTCAGGTATCTCCGGCTGTTTCTGTCCCAGGCAGAGTGCATTTGGTATCACTTTGTCTGTGACAGGAGTTGGCACTATACAGGAAGAATCAGCTTATGCGGCTCTGCTCTGTAGTCGCTTGCTTCCTCTACTGCTGGCTTCATTCACAACACTGATGCTCTGCGATGGCGGGTTGGCAACCCACGACCTGGGCTTGCCAACCCGCCATCCCAAAGTAGGAGGTCGAGGGGCCACATTAGAGGGCTCTGTGGTCCACTGGTTGGGCACCCCTGGCTTAGAGTATATCTGACGTTAGAAGTATGCATGGTACCGTTCCTGGTCCCCTTTTGAAAATGCTATTTGTTTGGATGTGTGTGGATGAAATACTTTGTAGTCAAATATCTAGGATCAGTATGCAGCAAATTAAAAGACAAAGAAAAGTTGGTGCCCCATCCTATAATTAATTGAATGGCTTGATCATATCAGTGCTTTCCGAAGAGCAATCCACGTTCAGAGAGATGTGCAGTGCTACTGCTTTAATGCAAAAAGAATACATAGTGGTGGTCTGGCTTAATGGTCCTTTTTCTGTATGGACTGTAAGTAGGTTTCAGTGTCTGCGTACTGTACTTTTGCATATCTTGGTCCTAATACCTTTCTCCCTGGGTTTGTGAGTTTCACTAAACTCTATTAACCTCTCAAAAGTGACTGGACCCCAATTTTTCATGACCCACAAAAAGTCAAGGCTCCAACCCAGAAGTGAAATGTCAGCCTTGGGGGTCCATAACGGCCTCCAGGGGCGAGAAGGTGATATTTCACACTGCTCCACTCCACTCTGTACATTATAGAATTTACACTGCTGTACTCCTTGTAGGGAGTCAGTTGCAAGCATGACTCCCAAAGGCAGAGGCATTATGAGACGTGTAGTTTTGCAACAGCTGGAGGGCCACAGGTTGGACACCCATGGGATAGTAGAGCTGTATGCAATACAGAATATACAGCACAATATAAAAAGCAGTTTGCCTTATAGGCAGCATAGTGAGGATAGTGGAGTGATGTGTGTACGCCACATACAGCAGCATGGAGTGGTGCACAATATAGAACTCACAGCACACACTGATTTAATAAAATATTTTAAAAACACTGTGTAGTGTTTTTTTTTACACTTTTTTTTAGGTGAATGGGTAGGGGTACAATGTACCCCATACTCATTCACATAGGGTGGGGGGTAGGATCTGGGGGCCCCCTTGTTAAAGGGGGCTTGCAGATTCCGATAAGCCCCCGCCCGCAGACTCATCAACATGGGGACAAGGGGCTTTGGGGTAGGGGGCGCAGGGCCAGCACACAAGTCGCACTGCAAGTCGGATCATCATGATCTGACTTCTGGTGCGACTTTTATTCAAATCAATGGGCTCCCATAGGGAACCATTGATTTTGGACAGAGAAACACGGCTAAAAGCTAGCGCAGATAAGCGCGCATTGATGCCGATGCAAAACGCTCATAAAATTGCATTTTTGACGTGGCTTTTTCCTGGCCTCGTTACTACCTTTCAGCTCATTTTTCATAATGCCCGTGTGTATGGGGCCTTAACCTTGCAATACCTTAAGGAACTGACCTTGCAATGCCTTATGGGACTTTTAGTTCTGCAACAGCTGGAGGGCCTCAGGTTGGAAACCCATGATTCTCTATTGTATATTCCTTACTGCACACTACTCCCCTCTCTACAATGTGCTACAGTCTGCACTCCACAAAACTACACACTGGGAAATGCTGTATACCACACACGTATACTACATACTCTGGCACTGTCTGTTGTCCCACCTCAGTATCACCAGACAGAAGATTACTTTCATATTCATGCGTTGTGGTACATTGAAATGCATTTCAGTTGATTGAAATTAACACTGCATTGTTATGAAGGTTGTGAATCCAGACTTAAAGCGTACCTATGGTCGAAATTAAAAAAAACATAAATTTATATCTACATCGAAGTTCATTTATTTCTAGCCTACTCCTATTAATCTGAACGATCTTGAAGTCTGTAAACTTACTTTGTGAAGATGTACACAAATTTAATTCCTTGACTTCTGTGACATGTATCCACTACTGTGTCACACATTTCACAGAGCCTGCCTTCTGAACTACAAAGATGATGAGAGTAGGAGTTTCAGGAGTCAGTACAGGAAACACTTCTTGCAGGCAGCAAGGTATCATGGGATATGTAGTCCCATATGTACAGTTTTAGGCAGGTGTAAAAATGCTGTAAATTAAAGGGTTTGTAAACTCTCAAGGTTTTTCACCTTAATCCATTCTCTGCATTAAGGTGAAAAACGTCCTGCACTGCAGCAGCCCCCTCAACCCCCCTTTTACTTACCTGAGCCCAATCTTTCCAGCGACAGGAATATGCATACCAGCTCCAGCCGGTGTCTCGGGTCCTCATTAGATAGATTGATAGCAGTGCAGCCATTGGCTCCCGCTGCTGTCAATCAAATCCAATGCGGGAGCCAGGGGACAGGGCGAGTCCTGCTGTCTGTGTCAATGGATGTAGCAGCAGGGCACGGTAAATCACTTCTCCGTAGGGGCAGTCGATGCGGGGAGGAGCCAGGAGCGCCGCTGGGGGACCCCAGAAGAGGAGGATCGGGGCCACTCTGTGCACAACCCTTGCACAGAGGAGGTAAGTATGACATGTTTGTTGTTTTTAAAAAAAAAAAAAAAAACGAGACTTTAAAACCCCTTTAAGAAAGCTTTTAGAAATAGCGTTAATAGATTATTGTTATCAATCAACAAAATGAGCACAAAAGAAAAAATAAATGAATGGAAGAGAAATCAAAATCAACTCAATATTTGGTGTGACAACCCTTTACCTTCAAAACAGCATAATTTCTTCTAGGTACACTTGCACAGAGTTTTTGAAGGAAGTCGGCAGGTAGGTTGTTCCAAACCATCAGGGAGACAGGTGATTGGCGACAAATTTATTCTGCAGCAGGACAATGACCCCAAACATACAACCAATGTCATTAAGAACTATCTTCAGCGTAGCCTGGAAGTGATGGTTTGGCCCCCACAGAGCCCTAATCTAAACATCATCGAGTCAGTCTGGGATTACATGAAGAGACAGAAAGTTTTGAGGCAGCCTACTTCCACAGAAGATCTGTGGCTAGTTCTCCACGTTGTGTAGAACAACCTACCTGCCAAATTCCTTCAAAAACTATGTGCAAATGTACCTAGAAGAAATGATACTGTTTTAAAGGCAAAGGGTGGTCCAGTGATTCTCAAACAATGTGTGAGATTTGAAGTTGTGCCATGAGAGTTTTGAAAAAATATTTAAAATTGCTAGCATTTTGAAACCTTAAACATATCAAAAAATGAAATGGTAAATCAATGTTACAAAAGTTAAATAAAGTAACATATATAAAAACGCAATCTCTGTCAGTCATTCCTTGGTTCCTTTTGGAATGTGAGACTTGTGCAAGATCTTGTGAGAATTGGATTGCTCGAATTATATTATAATAATAGAGACCGTTCCATTCCAACTTTGATGCTTATAAATAAAGTTTGTTCATTGTTTAGCGATGGAGAAATACTTAATCAAGCCTGGAACTTTGAAAGAAAAACTGTTAAATGAAAAGCAAGGAAGCAAGCGAAAGTACAAAGAAGATTACAAATCGCTTCAATCTGATTTGCTCTTGAAAGCAGGCAAATCCTTCACATAACATTTAAAATTAAGTATATATGTAAAGTCAGTTCTTCACTACAAAAAATGTTAAATCTTTTCAGATGTGCCGTTAAAATTTTTAGATCTTTTGGTGCGCCGCAAGACAAAAAAGTTTGGGAAACACTGGAGTGGTCACATCAAATATTGATTTGATTTGGATTTCTCTTCTGTTCATTTACTTTTTTTTTTACTAATTTTGTTAATTGATACAAATAAACTATTATCACTTTGATTTCTGAAAGCAGTCTTAATTTACAGCATTGTTTTACACCTGTCAAATACTTTTGTACAGTACTGTAAATTGAAAGTATACAGCAGAGGGAAAGCTGCAAAGTATGCAGGGGATCCAGAAAGTTGTAGAAAGAGATGGCCAGCAGACAGGCAGCACTCACAGCATGAAAAGAACATTTTTGAAGAAGGTTATATTGGATTGTCAAAAATAACTATTGAATACCTTCCAACAGTTCCAGATTGTGCATATCGGCACATAATTTACATATGAATAAACCGTCCTATGAATGGCCAGTCAGAGCCATCTACAGCACATATGAATGAGCTTTACTGAGTCATTCCCTCCAACAAAGGGAAGGACTTCCACCTACCACTGCATCTCTCCATTCCAATTGACTGCAATCACAATCAGTGTATTTTGACAGCAGCAAGTCCCGCTGTCACAATACAATGTCAGGTGGGGGATACCTTCATGAGAAATCTTCATGAGGAAGAAACGAGACCCTGTATCCACACATGTTGGCGAGGGGCACGGGCAATCACGGTACTACAAACTAGCTTGGAGCTAGTTACTTCCATGAGAAGTGCCAGCGGGCTTGTGTGAATTGGAGAGGTGATTCCCAAACACTGATTTTTATCTTTGCGGTTTACAGACTGGTGCTCGTGTAGCACCAGAAAAATGTGAGTACCTTGCCATCGCTTTGTATGCAAATAAATGTGTTTTAAATGATATAAGCCCTATCAGTTTTCTTTCTCTACTATTTATCATTGGACATCACTGGCCACCTGGGAGCAAGGAGTGGAGAGGAGCTCTGGAGTTGTCTTGCTATAGCCTATGGTGAGGCTAGAAAGCTGTTTTTGACCCTACTTAGCTGTAGTGGTCACACTGATCCAGGTGAGAATATTCCAGCAGGGGGGGAGCACCAGTGATGATAAACATCTTGGATCCTTTTTAAGCACAGAGGAGTGGATTCATTTTAAGCACTTTTTATGAAGCACTTACATTGTGGGGACTTTATGGACTAATTTGTAGTATATTTTTCTATATTCAAATTTGTATATGTTTATGTGAATTCTGTTTTTTATTGTTTTACAACATTTAAGTGTTTATGCACTGCATGATCAATATTGGTTTCACATATGAAGTGATGTTTGTGGCATCAAAATACTTATATATTATCACTATATATGCACGTTAGTGCGTTTAGTTTGAAGCACTGCACAGTTGATTGTTTATAGGGATACCTTCATCTACCTCGCCTGTGTGGATGGAGCAATTATCTTCAGAAAAAAAATGAACTGTTTATAGCCAGCTTTAAGGTGGTGACACATGGGCATTTTATTTTTTTTTGCAGAGATCAACTGCCCCGTACATATCACTAATGCCAGCAACTATCAGTGATTAATCGTTAGAACCGCTGGCGATTTGCTACAGCAATGGGTTGTGCCCTGCTACAAATCAGTCTCCTCAATGATTTGTAGCTAAACATAGCGATCGCTGCAACATTTCATAGAAAAGCAATAAAGGAGTTGTAAAGGCAGAATTTTTTTTCTTCTTAATGCATTCTATACATGAAGGTAAAAAACCTTTTGTGTGCAGGAGCCCCCAAGACTCCTCAAATTACTTACCTGAGCCCCCACTCTCTCCAGTGATGTCCACGAGTGTCTTAGCTGTCCCAGACACTCCTCCTGATTGGCTAAGACACAGCAGTGGCGCCATTGGCTCCCGCGACTCTCAATCAAAATCAGTTAGCCAATCAGGGGAGAGAGGGGACGGGGCTGGGGGTTCCGTGTCTGAATGGATACACGGAGCTCTGACTTGACTCGCATGCCCCCTGTAGCAAGCACCAGAGGGAGGGGTCAGGAGAGCAGAAGAGGGACCCTAAAAGAGGAGGATCTGGGCTGCTCTGTGCAAATCCAGCTGCACAGAGGAGATAAGTATAACATGTTTGTTATTTCAAGAAAAAAACCCAAAAAAACAAGCCTTTACAATCACTTTAAGACCAATTGTCGCTAGTGATTTTGCTGTTGACATGAAAAGCTGATGAATCTCAATCAATGCGCAATAGATCGAAAAAGTGCCTTAAAATTTTCACTGTTAGCAATTCCATAGAAAATCATTAATGGAATTCTTAGCATCAAATTGCTGTAACAAAACAGGGGGGTAATCACTGCAAGAAAAATTCCTGTGCACCATCAGCCAGGAACAGCATTTTCATGTACTGCAAGAGTAAGATATATTTTACTCAAGATATTTACTTTTTTTTTTTTTAACAGACGTCTAAATAATGTGATTTAGTAATGCTGAGATATGCACTACAGAGATCATGCGAAGTATGATTCTGACTGCGTCCAGGCTTGGACCCCCGTCATCAACTACAGGTAACTGTTTGGTGTGGCTACATGTGAACAGTGACAGCCACTGTCAGCCTGCCTTTACTTTGTGCAGGCTGAACTGCCGCCACTATTGGTGAGCACCTCTCATTGCAGCCGCAGGAATCCACTGTTTCTTGCCGCTGGAATCTGCTGCATGGGGCTAAATGTTGAAGGAGGCCTTATATCGTAGATGATGCAAAAACCTGCATTAATATAGAAGAAATATAAATATTGAATGGTGTTCCACTATTGTGCAAAGGATACTGAATCCAAAATGTGTAATAATCCCAAATGAATAACTAAAATATATAATTGCAACTCACAAATATAAGTGAATGAGCTGAAATGGTGTAAGTACAGAAATTCCGCCCAATCGCTTTGTGGGGTGTGGTGTGTTGGTCATATCGCAAACACCCATTGAGGGATCCCCTGATGAGGTCCCGTGACGGTGACGATACACGTCGGGATTATTTTACAGGCAAACCGGACGCGATAGGACGAGCTCACTGCTCGGGGATGATATGCAGTGTTCCATAGTGTTAACTGTGAGTGTTTTTATTGCTAGATTTTACTAATCAATTTTATCAAACGTTACTACACTATTTGGGCATTTCCCTTCTTTCCTCCCAACCCTCAGTGGGTGTTTGTGAGATGACCAACACACCATAATAGTGCAGCCACCATCCATCACAGAGCACCAACCACTAAGAAATGAAAAGGAGGACACACACAGGCAGCAAGGATTACCAGCATTTTGGAGCTAGCAGCCACACAGAAAGAACCCTTGGAGGAAATCTGATCATTGATCTACACAAGCTGTTACCTTACAGCAGTAAGGTGAGAGGCCATCTGCACAGAGGTGTCACTGCATGGGAACAAGAGAAACTGTTCATTTAATTTTATTTGCACAGAGTCATATTGGACATTTTTCATGTCATGACCAATTTTGATTGCACTACTCAGCATACCAGAGTTATGACAATATTGATATGAGCACAGACTGTTATTTACTTTGATGCTATATATATATGCAAGATATTTTATATAATGTTATCCTTCTCCCCACACCCATTTGAGGAGTTCACATATTTGCACCAAGTCACTTATTAGCAATTGTGTGTTGCTATTTGGACATTCTATATGGTGTGTCCCAAAAAGTAGAACTTCTGCTGGTCGGATTCCCCCCCCCCCCCTCAGGTGTCACATTTGACACCTTTTGGGAGGGAGGGGGAAAAGGACAGGTGTCCTTTTCCACACATCCGGGAGCCCAGGGCCACGGCCGTCAGCTGCCGGGCTCCCTCCTCCGCTGCCACCAATGGATAAGCACAGCCAAACAGCTACACCTCCAGGTCCCCTTAGTCTTAATGGCGGCGGCAGCACTCGACCTGCCGACATCGCTGGACTCCAGGACAGGTAAGTGCCCTCAAGTTAAAAGTCAGCAGCTACTGTACGTATGTGTAACTGCTGACTTAATTGTTAGAGGAATAGCGGCAGGTGGCGGACCTCCGCTTTAAGTTACCTCCCTCCACATAGAGTTTGGGCGGAGTTTTTGTACTTACACCGTTCACTTATATTTGTGATTATATATTTTAGTTATTCATTTGGGATTATTACACATTTTGGATTCAGCATCCTTTGCACAATAGCGCAGCAGCATTCAATATTTATATTTACATTTTTGGGCCAAGGACTCACCTGCAGGTGCTTGCAGTAGTTGTTTCGTTTCAGTTTGCATTTTCACCCTTGGTCTCAGTGATAGCGCAGGAGCACTTTGATTATTGATATAGAAAAAATGTAGAAGGTGTTGTCCAAGGATATCAGTTCATATATCAGCCTAGCTCAAGTAACTCCCCCACCCTTCCCATCACTGTCATATAGTTATTATAAAGCAGAAATACAGGAGTTCAGTGTGAAGTATTCCACATTAATGTAGGCAGATGTATATCCTCAGGTGATGTTTCACCTTTCCTTGGAGAAGTGACTCCAATCATAATGAAAATTATAAATAGCTATAGTATATATGCTCTGCATTATGATGTCTGCATTTTATTGGAAATTTGTGCAAAATGTAACAGAAATGAGGATATACTCTCACTGTATATATTTTTGTTGATTATATGTGAGGTCTAAAGTTTATGTAGATTTGTTTGTGTAGCGCTCCAGACATAAATTTCCACAAATATGGCAACTCTTGCTGGCACTGCAGGTTCTGGTCTCAATAAATATGCTGACTGCTACCAACACAGATTTGCAGAGATTGATCCTTGTGAAGGTCAATCCTTGTGCTGTTTAACATACATCTCTTCCAATATGGCTTCTTTTGCAGATACCGCTAGCATATACTGTAATCTCAGTATATGGCCACTATTACTAATACTGTAAACATATAGATAACTACCAATATGGTCACAAATACTGCCAATGTTAACATCTACTGTAGATCTTTACCATTATGGCCACTTCTGCTGAACGGCTAGTACTGTATATAGATCACTGCTGGCACTGCTAACCTACAGATCTCTACTAATATGGACAGAATTGCTGACATTCCAAACATATAGATCTCCCCCAATATGGCTAATACTGCTGACATTCCTAACATATGTAGCACCCTCTAGTTAGGTAGTGTTAGAAGAATGTGCTGAGGGTTAATTGCATTTGACTGTTGTTTCATCTAGTAACTGGAGGAGCAGCTCTATTTGAACTTCCTGCTTCCTGTAGCAAGTGCTGTCTGATCTACAGCGTGTTAGTGAGTTCCTGTGACCTGTTTTTCCAGTCTTCCTGTATCTGTGACCCGGCTTGCCTGACCTCTGATTGAACTCTGCCTGTACCGACCCTCTGCCTGCCTACGACCACGTCTCTGCCTAACCCTCTTGACGGCCAGCTTGCCTGTTCCTTTGTACCGCACTAGCCTGCCTAATACTGACCCGGCCTGCATCATCACTCTTCTGTCCGCACGAGCTCCTGGAGGATCTTCACAACACCATCTGCATCCGCACCGGCCCTCGTACCCCCCTGTGCTCCGGAATCTCTTGTTTCCTCTATCAGGGGTTTCCGAACCAGGGCTGTAAGAGAGGTTGCCCTCTGCACAATCAGACTCCACCACCAGGTACGTGACAGTATCAGACAGCCCTGTCTGAGTCTGAGCAGGGGCCCCTTCCGCTGCAAGGACTATGTCAGCATTTGGATGGTCTCTCTCAAGCCGTGCAGCACCTGCAAACAGACAACACTCAGCTACAGTCCCAGCTTCGGGAATATGCCTTGCTGGCCCCATCAGGGGCTGGTCTGCCGGCAACGGAACCCCCAGTGCCCTTACCAGAACGGTTCTCAGGGGACCGTAGGAAGTTCCGAGTGTTCCGCTGCGCCTGCAAACTTTATCTCAGCCTGCGGCCCCGTACATTCTCCCTGGAATCCACGAAGGTGGGGCTGGTGATTTCTTTACTTCGGGATGAGCCCCATTATGGGCCCACCGGCTTTTGGAGCAAGGGGCACCTGAAGTGTCGGATTTAACCCAGTTCTTCCAAGCGATGGCGCGGCTATATGAAGATCCGCATCAGGCGGCTACTGCCGAAGCCGCACTCCACGCCCTCCGTCAAGGCCGCCGTCCGGCGGAGGAGTATGTATCCGAGTTCAGGCGTTGGAGCTCTGACACAGCCTGGAATGAAGCTGCTCTGCGCCACCAGTTGCTGCGGGGCTTGGCCGACCCCCTGAAGGATGAGATGCCAGTCTCCCTGGAGAGGCTTATCGATCTGGCCATCCAGATCGATCGGCGCCTTCGAGAACGCAGAGCAGAAAGGGCCAAGGTGGACCTGTGACCCTCCTGGATGCTACCTCCTACCGGGGGGTTGCCAAAGGGCACCCTGACCGGTTCCAGCATACCCACCTCTCCTCCTCCGAGGCTGCCTGGACCCCGGCAGTGGGGCTTGGCGCGCCCGGCACTGACTTCTGAAGAGAGCCAGCGCCGAAGAAACCTCCGCCTCTGCCTCTACTGCGGAGAGGCGGGACACTTTGTGTGCTCTTGCCCAACCAAAGTGGGAAAATGCCTAGCTACCTCCCCGCAACCAGCACCAGTCGGAACAGCTCATCTCACCCTCTCTCTGTGTCTCCAGTTTCCCAGAGGAACCATTACCGTTCCAGCCATTGTAGACTCTGGTGCCTGCAGCTGTTTCCTGGATCTGACCCCTGCAACCCAAGACCTGCAGGATGGCGGTGCACCTGGCTGATGGTACAACCATAAAATCTGGTCCGGTCTCACAGGAGACCATCCCCCTGACCACTACGGTGCTGGGCGGCCATCAGGAGATACTCACACTTGATGCCGTTGCCTCTCCCATCTTCCCTGTCATCCTAGGACTACCCTGGCTTCAGGCCCATAACCCCACCATTGACTGGTACACTGAGAGAGTGCAGTTCCAGCCCCCGTACTGCCACCAGCACTGCTTCCCCCAAGCTTCTGGGACAAACCCTGCTCTACTAACCCTGGATCTTGACCCTGAGCCTGAAATCTGTCAGCTCGTCCCCAGTATCTACCACACTTTCTTGGACGTTTTCAGCAAGAAGGGGGCTGAGACCCTTCCGCCTCATAGACCATATGACTGCCCCATTGAGCTCCTCCCTGGCACAGAGATTCCCCTCGGCAGAATATATCCACTTTCTGAGCTGGAACTCAGCGCTCTGAAGATTTATATTGAAGGGAACCTCAACAAGGGCTTCATCCGTCCTACTTTCCCGGCTGGGGCAGGTATCTTTTTCGTGGAGAAAAAGGACCATTCCCTGCGACCATGTATCGATTACCGGGAACTCAATAAGGTCACAGTGAAGAATCCATACCCGCTTCCACTTGTCCCAGAGCTATTCCAGCGCCTGGGGACCGCTGTTGTGTTCACCAAACTGGACCTCCGGGGAGCTTACAACTTGGTATGGATCAGAGAAGGTGAAGAATGGAAGACGGCCTTTCGTACTCGTTTCGGTCACTTCGAGTACCTGGTGATGCCTTTTGGATTATGCAATGCCCCAACCACTTTTCAGCACTTCATAAACGACATCTTCCGGGACTTTCTTGACCTCTTTGTCATCGCTTACCTTGATGGTATTTTGATCTTCTCACCTTCCCTGGAGCTCCACCGTTCCCATGTCAAACAGGTACTGGGTCGCCTCCGTCAACACGGCCTCTATGCCAAACCAGAAAAGTGTGAATTTGAGCAGGCAAGCATACAATTCCTTGGACTTATAATTTCTGTCGGAGGCATCAAGATGGACCCCCAAAAGGTCTCTGCCATTCTGGACTGGCCTGCCCCGGTCGACAGAAAGGGAATCCAGAGATTTATTGGATTTGCAAACTTCTACAGGAAGTTTATCCGGGGATTTTCCTCCGTCATCTCCCCTATCACACACCTGACCAAGCAGGGAGTCCCGTTCCGCTGGACTCCTGAGGCGCAAGCAGCCTTTGAGAAGCTTAAGAGACTATTCAACTCTGCACCCATCCTTAAGCACCCAGACCCCGCTCTGCCCTATGTTCTGGAGGTTGACGCATCCGAGGTGGCAGTCAGGGCTATTCTTTCTCAAAGGCAGGGTACTAAGGCGCTACTTCATCCAGTGGTGTTCTTTTCACGCAAGCTATCCTCCGCTGAAAGAAACTATGATGTGGGGGACCGGGAACTTCTTGCTATCAAGGCTGCCCTGGAAGAATGGCGGTATCTCCTAGAAGGGGCAGCACATCCCATTCTCATCTATACAGATAACCGCAACTTGGAATACCTGAGGATTGCCAGGAGGCTGAAACCCTGCCAAGCCCGATGGGCGCTGTTCTTCGCTGGATTTTCCTTTCACATCACCTACAGGCTCGGGTCGAAGAACACCAAACAGGACTCTTTGTCTCGTATGTTCAACATACCGGAAGCTCCAGTATCCCCTGACACTATATGGTCTCCAGGAAGCTTCTTGTTGTTGCAGGAGGACGTGTTGTCACGGATCCGGCAAGTTTCCCTGGGGCCAAACCCCCTTCCGGGAACTCCTCTGCAGCCCAAGGATGGGTTGTTCTGGCATGGCACCAAGATATTTGTTCCGGGGCATCTGTGAACCGCAGCCTTAGACCTCTGCCATGACCACCGCCTCGCTGGGCACTTCGGGGCACGTAAGACTTCGGAATTAGTGCAGCTCATGTTCTGGTGGCCCCGAGTTAGAGAGGACTGTAAGGCCTATGTGGGATCGTGCACTACCTGCAGCCGATGTAAGGGGAGTAAAACTCGGTCTTGGGGTCTTCTTAAACCGTTACCTGTTCCGGAGAGGCCCTGGAGCCACATTTCCATGGACTTCATTGTGGAGTTACCCCCCTCCGAAGGTTGCTCTACCATCTTTGTGGTAGTGGATAGACTCTCTAAGATGGCCCACTTTCTACCTATGAAAGGCACACCTTCGGCCGCAGAAACAACCAGAATATTCATTAAGGAGATTGTCCGGTTGCACGGGATCCCAACGGATGTGGTATCTGACCGTGGCGTGCAATTCACGTCCAAGTTCTGGAGGTCTTTGTGTAAATCGCTGAAGATTGGCCTGTCCCTGTCCTCCGCATACCATCCCCAGACGAACGGCCAGACGGAGCGTACCAACCAGACTCTTGAACAATATCTACAGTGTTTCTCGTCGTTCTCCCAGGTTATGCTCCTACCGCTGGCGGAGTTCGCATATAACAACTCGGTTCACTCGGCCACCCAACAGTCACCCTTCTTTGCTAACTTTGGCTACCATCCCGCCTTCTTGTCCAATGCCTGCCCGGAAAACTTGGTGCCTGCTGTGACTGACTTACTGAATTTATTTACCTCCAATAACAAACTCCTGCAGGAGACAATGGCACGAACACAGGCGGCCAATAAGGAGACCTATGACAAGAAGAGGCGGGGTGAACTAAACTTGGAGCCAGATAATCTGGTATGGCTCTCCACCCTCAACTTGAGATTGGCATGCCCATCAAAGAAGCTTGGCCCTAAGTTCATAGGACCCTTTCCAGGGGAGAGCTGGGCCAGGGGGCAGGGTGGCAATTGCCCCCCAGGCCACCCTAACTTACATTCAAAATGGCCGATGGCCACTGCCCGCTCACACTTTTTTCTTCTTGTGGAGGAGGGAAGCAGGGGCCAGGGGTGCAACCACCAACTAACTGCAGGCAAGGGGGGGGCACCCAGGGCCGGCCCTACCATAGATCCCACTAGGCCCATTGGGCTGCCTCAGGGGGCCAGATTATACAGAGCCGGGATCTCCCGCTTACAAAGTCCTACCTCCTGGACCAGCTTCTATAATAGACAGCACACTGGTGATGTCTATCATAGGAGCCGATCCAGGAGGCAGGACTTCATATGACAGCGGCCGCGCCAGGTAAGCGGGGATCTCCGGCGGCTCTCCTCTCTCTGCATTGCAGGCTGCATTGGATGGGCACTGGTGAGGCTGCATTGATGGGCACTGATCAGGCTGCACTGATCAGGCTGTGCTGATGGGCACTGGTGAGGCTGCATTGATGGGCAATGATCGGGCTGGATTGATGGGCACTGATCAGGCTGCAATGATTGGCACTGATCAGGCTGTGCTGATGGGCACTGGTAAGCCTGCATTGATGGGCACTAATCAGGTTGCATTTGATAGGCACTGATGAGGCTGCATTTATGCATTATTTTTGTTAAATCTCATTTGTTGCTATTAACATTAAATTATGTTACCGCATTGTATCATATTTGTCTTGCTTCATAACATCAATATCCGTTCTAAAACCAGGTGGGCATGGATGGTGAGCTGATTCGGTGGTTCAATGGGCCACTTGACTGGACTTGCCGCCCAGGCCTAAGGCTGCCAGCCCTCCCGCTTACACAGCAGCCGAATATAGTGAAACATTGGCGGAGATAGCGACAGGTTAGGCAGTTTAGCTAGTGTAGTATACAGTGTAGATAGAGTATATACACTTAGTGCAGT
>BLSH010436703.1:145316-170131 GCA_018402905.1 Glandirana rugosa
TCCCAGCCATGTCCGTCTCAAGTTAGTCTCCAGTCCGTTCGGCCCAGTGTCTATGTCCTTCTGACCTTTTTCCAGTCTTCCTGTATCTGTGACCCGGCTTGCCTGACCTCTGATTGAACTCTGCCTGTACCGACCCTCTGCCTGCCTACGACCACGTCTCTGCCTAACCCTCTTGTACCTCAGCCGCCCGCCTGTTTACGACCCTGCCTGCACCCGACGACCCGCTTGCCTGTTCCTTTGTACCGCACTAGCCTGCCTAATGCTGACCCGGCCTGCGTCACCACTCTTCTGTCTGCACGAGCTCCTGGAGGATCTTCACAACACCATCTGCATCCGCACCGGCCCTCGTGCCCCCCTGTGCTCCGGAATCTCCTGTTTCCTCTATCAGGGGTTCCCGAACCAGGGCCGTAAGAGAGGTTGCCCTCTGCACAGACTCCACCACCAGGTACGTGACAGGTAGGTGCTAGAGGTTAGATTTTTCTGTAGAATATGAAAATTTAGGCAGCCCTAGCTGGTGGCTAGGCCTTTGTGTTTTCATTTTAGACTGGGAGTGGCTCAGTGTAGAGCTGGTGACTCACAGGCAGTCTCCCTGAGACCTCCTTCTTTCAAGAGCTTACTGGAAAGTTCTGGAAAGAGAGGAGAGGTGGAGCTGCCTGGATATTCTGGGGAGCCCTGACCAATCCCCAACCTCCTTAAATACCTGGGGTCAGCCCAGCTGGTGAGGAGTTGTCAGGTGGAAGAGATGGAGTACTGAGGCTGTCAGGGGCCTTTGAGGGAGCTCCCCAGTTTTAGGGATGACCTTGGGCCTGGGCTCAGGTGTAGAAGGGGCCCTCCAAGAAAACGTGGAGGTGTCCTGGACAAGAAAAGCAAAGGATGACAGTGGGAGAGAGTACTGCCGTGCAAGTCTACAAGGAGAGAAACTACCGGTTGCAGCCTGGAAGGCTGGTGAGTAACATGCCCAGTCGGGACGACTGGGGAGGCACGCCTGAGAGGACTGATGGAGTACAGTCTGGGATGGGTGCAGAACCCAGGAGGAGGAGAACTGTGGTAACAGGGGCAGTGGAATTGAGCAGCTGCAGCCAGGAGGGCTGGCAGGGCCTGAAGGGGGCTGCGCAGGGTGACGGGTGAACCACAACATTCAGCAGCCCCTGCGGGGGGTACCACTACACATATACTATAACGTATGTCTTGTCCAAAATTGCCACATTTGCTGATACTGCTAGCATATACTGTAATCTCTACCAATATGGCTATCATCGCTGACGCTGCTAATATACAGTGCTTTAAAAAAGTATTCATACCCCTTGACATTTTCTATTTTGTTATGTTACCAGCCAAAAACGTAAATTTATTTTATTGGGATTTTATGTGATAGACCAACACAAAGTGGCACATAATTGTGAAGTGGAAGGAAAATGATAAATGTTTTTCAAAATTCTTTAGAAATAAATATCTAAAAAGTGTGATGTGCATTTGTATTCAGTCCCCCTGAGTCAATACTTTGTAGAACCAGCTTTCATTGAAATTACAGTCTTTTTGGGTATGTCTCTAACAGCTTTGCATATCTAGAGAGTGAAATTTTTGCCCATTCTTCTTTACAAAATAGCTCAAGCTCTGTCAGATTGGAAGAAGAGTGTCTATGAACAGCAATTTTCACTTTCAAAAGATTTTTATTCAAAAAATGTAAAGGTAAAAAACATGGCATATGAGAACTTTTGAAATTGTCAAGATCAAGAAGATAGAGTAGTAGACAACTAGAACGCAGCTGCTGAGAATGTAAAAACATCCAACAATATATACTGCATAATAATAAACAAAACGTTTAGCCTGTAGATATCGATGAGCCAGGTAATATCTCTACAGGCCACAAAATAACATGCAGGTTCAGATGTAAAGTCTGAATCAACAACAGTGAACAGCAGTTTTCAAGTCTTGCCACAGATTCTCAATTGTATTTAGGTCTGGACTTCGACTGGGCCATTCTAACATGAGTATGCTTTGATCTAAACCATTCCACTGTAGCTCTGGCTGTATGTTTTTGTTCTGCTGGAAGATGACCTCTACCCTAGTCTCAATTCTTTTGCAGACTCTAACAGGTTTTCTTCCATGATTGCCATGCACTTAGCTCCATCCATCTTCCCATCAACTCTGACCAGTTTCCCTATACCTGCTGAAGAAAAACATCCCCACAACATGATGCTGCCACTACCATGTTTCATGATGAGGATGGTGTGTTCAGGGTAATGTGCAGTGTTAGTTTTCTGCCACACATAGCGTTTTGCTTTTAGGCCAAAAAGTTCAATTTTGGTCTCATCTGACCACATCACCTTCTTCCACATGTTTACCGTGTCCCACATATGGCTTCTTGTAAACTGCAAACGGGACTTCTTATGGCTTTCGTTCAACAATAGCTTTCTTCTTGCCATTTCTCAGTAAGACCAGATTTGTGGAGTGCACGACTAATCGTTTTCCTGTGGACAGATTCTCCCACCTGAGCTGTGGATCTCTGCAGCTCCTCCAGAGTTACCATGGGCCTCTTGGCTGCTTCTCTGATTAATGCTCTCCTTTCCCGGCTGTCAGGTTAAGAGGACGGCCATGTCTTGGTAGGTTTGCAGTTGTGCCATACTCTTTCCATTTTCGGATGATGGATTGAACAGTGCTCGTTCAAAGCTTGGGATATTTTATAACCTAGCCCCTGCTTTAAACTTCTCCATAACTTTATCCCTGACCTGTCTGGTGTGTTCCGTGCTATTTGTTCACTAAAATTCTCTAACAAACCTCTGAGGGCTTCACAGAACAGCTTTATTTATACTGAGATTAAGCTACACACGGGTGGGCTCTAATTAGGTAACTTCTGAAGGCAATTGGTTCCACTAGATTTTAGTTAGGGGTATCAGAGTAAAAGGGGCTGAATACAAATACATGCCACAGTTTTCAGATATTTATTTGTAAAAAAAATTGAAAACAATTTATCATTTTCCTTCCACTTCACAATTATGTGTCACTTTGTGTTGGTCTATCACATAAAATCCCAATAAAATACATTTACGTTTTTGGTTGTAACATGACAAAATGTGGAAAATATCAAGGGGTATGAATATTTTTTCAAGGCACTGTATGTCTACCATAATGGCCACCACTAGTGATGCTGGTAGTATATGGATCACTACTAATATGGTCACTACTACTGACACTGTTAACATACAGATCTCTACCTATTAGGCCAACACTGCTGACAATATACAGTATAGATCATTACTGATCTTGCCTCTACTGCTGACACTGAGAACATACAGATCTCCCCCAATGTGGTCACCATGGCTGACAACCTAACACGTAGGTCTCTACCAATATGGCCACCACTGCTAATATTTGTTTACCATAATGTCCACCACCACTGATGATACTGCTAGTAGATAGATCTCTACCACTATGGCCACCACTGCTTCAAAGGATGACAAATCCTACAAAGAAATATGGCCCATTCGTTCATAGTAGATATATCAGTAGCCATATATCTGGAGATTTCTGTCAGCATGTGGTTCTATTGGTAGACTATATGTCCATATTATGTCAGCAGCTGTGGTCTAATTAGTGGAGATCTATCAAATATGCAATCTGCATGCTAAACATGCACACATTGGTATGTGAGGGGTTAATTAAATTATGCCTACCATATATATCTGGTGTTGTAATCTTGTGATTTAGTTTATAACATTCCTACCACTGAAGGTGGTCAGTAAATGAATTTACTTCAGTGTCAATACCCTTCATAAAAGATTGCTATTTGAGTGCTTTCTTCCTAGAGCACCCGCTCTAAGTGAAATGGCTCTCTGATTTTTCTCAGATTGTCAGAAATTGTGCTATTTTCCTTAGATTGCTGTCCATTATCCGTGTTTATATACTTACACATTTAAATGATTTCGATAATATAATGCATATGAAACCCAGCAGGCATCACATATATTCTTACTTTCTACATACAAGTATTCACAAATTTATATTTTTCATATAGCTTTTTAGCCTAAGTACAAAATGCAGCACACATTTGTTTACAGCCATAATTACAAAGACTACTATTATTATATATGGTACAGCAATATTTTGTTCTGCATTGCTGCAATAACTCTTATTTCTCTATACCATAAAGTTCATCCTTTACAGTGATGAAAGGGTAACTCCACTTTTGTGTGAAAGAAATTGAAAAAAAAATATATAGCATATAACAATTACTACACAAGCCATATTGTAATTGAATGTTATTACAAAAATTACCTTTTCTTTTCAATCTTCAGCCGCTGTAATTTTCTGTAAAATTCAGTTCAATGTGACAACATGGAGTCCTTCTATACACAGCTGGCCTCCAAAAATTTCATTTCTGCGTTGTGTGTTTGGCTCATTGATTTTCCCAGATGTCTGCACTAGGACTAGTCAGATTTTAGGCATACTCTGCAACACAAATTTCATTTTTGGTAAGATAATCCCAAAGAGTTAATTACTTCTAAAAGGATGCCGACACATTGCAACTTTCCTCGTTAGAACACTGCAATAATTTTTTTTTTTTAATCAAAGAAAAACATTTTTTTTATTGAGAAAAAGACAGATACATAGCCCACCAGTAAGGTATACGTATTCACATTTCGTATAGCGATAACCAATAGAACATGGTAAAGAGCAATAAATCAACATAGACATTGTGCTTAGTGAAGTATCGCTTATTGTATCCAATAGTGACCAAGACAAACAAGTGAGGCATACTATGTCATCTTCTCCTACATACCAACAGACAACCAAACTAACTTTTAACTTGTCCTGGAGCATATATAGATACATTGCTAGACATATTAATCACCTGTTCCTCTACCTGGGCTTTTATCAATGAGAAAGCTTGCTGTCTCTGCCTTCAAGATCTCCTAACATCCCTAGGAGTAGAGTATTCTGTCCTTGATAAGCTGATGTGGAGCAACCCCCGGGCTGTCCAGCCAGGCCTGCCATATTTTTTCAAATTTTCCCTGGGATTTCCTGTGCCTGTAAGTGTTTTTCTCCCTGATAAGGATGGAATTGACTGATTGGATCCACTGCTTACTTGTCGGCGCTCGTGAGGACATCCACAATCTTGCTATCAGTTTCCTTGCTAAGTATAGTAGTCTAAGCAAGGCCGTATAAGTAGATTGAGTGTATAATCCGTCCTGTAGGCCACCTAGGAGACACGTCAGTGGATCCACCGCCAATTGTACTTGATATACTGTATTTATAATAGTAACAACTTTCGACCAGTATCTTACCAACTTGGGGCAATGCCACAGCATATGTATAAATTCCCCTGGGTGGATTTGGCATTTAGGACAGATAGGGTTATCACGCAATCCCCATTTGTGGAGCAGGGCTGGAGTTCTGTATGTGCGATGTAAAATGAACAGGTGAGACAACCTGTGAGTTGCTGAGACAGAGACCAGTGGGCCAGCCTCAAGTATCTGCTCCCACTGATCCCCGTCAATAGGCCTCACATCCCGCTCCCACTTCTCACGACAAGGTAGCACATCAGGGGCCTGTATATATGCCAGTAGATACGTATATATTTTAGAGATTATACCTTTCCTCTCTGGTTCCTCAAAAATAGATTCAAGAAAGGGGGCCTCCACCAACCGCATCCTGGTCTGTCTAGATTGATAAGACATGGCATGGTGTAGTTGTAAGTATTGATATTGTTCATTAGATGGAATAGGAAAATCGGCTAGTAATTGCTCATATGTTCTAATTCCCGTGCCCACATATAACTGCGATATATATTTAACTCCAGCTGCAATCCGACTATGAAACCCTGAGAGCTTATGAAGCTCTGCATAAGATCTATTGCCCCAAAGCGGGGTAAGAGCCAAAAAGCCTGTGAGGCCCAAACGACCCTTGACCGTCTTCCACAGTTTTTCTAATAGTATAGCCATGGGGCATCGAGGGGGTAACACTGCGAGGCCCATTTCCATATGTGCCAAGGCCGGTAAGTCAGAAAGAGGAGGCACAAGCAAATCCCTAGCCGAATCCGCCAATGAAGGCAGGTTCCATCCAGCAAAGTGCTGCAGCTGTGCTGCCAGATAGTATGTCTGGTTGTGTGGGACCGCCAGGCCACCCTGCGTCTTGGGGTATTGTAGTATTGAAAGTTTAATGCGTGCCAGTTTATTCTTCCAAATAAGGGCCCTAAACAATGCATCCACACGCAGGAACCAGTATTTTGGTATCCAAACCGGTGCATTATGCAATATATATAGAAGTTGAGGGGACCATATCATTTTGGTCAAGTTGGCTGGACCAGTCACAGACAATGGTAACTTGCACCAGACCGTGCATTTCTGTTTAAATTTATGTAGGATGGGCTTAAGATTTAGGGTAATATATTCTTTAACCTCAGCTGATACCGTTATCCCTAGATATTTGAAGGATGAAACCACCTGAATTTGCCTATTCTGGGGCTTTTGTGTCCCAGGAATAGGATCAACAGGAAGGAGCACCGACTTACTACAATTAATGGAGAAACCAGATAGCCCCCCAAAGTGTTCAATCAGTTGCATAACTGCTATCAGTGATCCCTCCGTGTCTCCCAAATATAGCAGGGTGTCGTCAGCATAAAGAGACACCTTTTCTTCAGTTGCGCCCCGCCGGAATCCAACAATCTGTGGTGAAGCCCTGATCGTAGCTGCCAGGGGCTCCAAGGCAAGGGCAAACAATACTGGCAAGAGTGGGCATCCCTGCCGGGTGCCACGAAACAATGGAAAATAGTCTGTTAGGGAGCCATTAATCCATACCCTCGCCCTAGGGTTAGCATAGAGAATTTGTACCCACTTCACAAACCTGGGTCCCAATCCGAACCTACCCATCACTGCCCAGAGATACCTCCACTCAATGCTGTCAAAGGCTTAGGCAGCATCGAGAGAGAATATAGCCCTATTGCCCGAGTTGTTCACCAGCAGCTGAAGATTTAGAAACAGCCTAAGGATATTAAGGGCTGTGGCTCTGGCCGGGATGAACCCCGACTGGTTGGTATTCACCAGCCCAGACACAACCTTTGCAATAATTAATAATGAAAAAGTCACTCCCCATTCAGATTCACTTTGCACACAACAAACAGCTTTTTCAGATTAAAAGACAGGTAGAAACTTGAAAAAAGGGGGCAATGTAAATGCACTGATTTCAAGTCCTTTTACCTTGTGCACGGGACCTAAGTGCACTTTGTTTGTGAGTAATACGTCATCTTTTATTGAAAAAAATGTTTTATTTTAACCTAATACACCATGGGAAGCTTTTTGTTTTATATATGCCATTGAGTGTTAAGCATCCTGAGACATTGGTTTGAGGGTTTGGTCTCACCTGCTCTTTGGAGGATTGCTGAAATTACACACACCCAGCGCGAGTTGACCTTACCATAGTGTAGGTCGACCATGGAAGTAAGTGGCAGCGGAGACAGGTGGTGAATACACCGAGGTGGAGCACTTCTGCATGATTTTTTTGTTATTGTGCACAGCATATTTGGAATTTGGGCACAGTTGTTATTTGAAGTTTTCATGCATCATTGATGCAGGACATTTATTCAAGTGGACTTTTTTCCCTGTTTTGTTTTGCTTTTTTCGTTTATTTGCACTTTGAGTATATTGCACATTAATATCCCTCATGTAATTTTGCATGTTATTATCTATAACTTAGTGGTTGTGCGTTTATATAAGGATCATGAATTTGTGAATATGAAGCACTTTATTGGATATTTTCGATATTATATGTTTGCCACTCACACATTTTCATATTTTTTGATTTAGTGGTGTTGCGCTTTACTCATTTGTTTTAAAGTTTTTTTTTGGGTACGAGAATGCATGTTAGTATATAGCGGCAACCAAGCACTATACATTTTAATATGTAATTTTTTCTTCATGAGATTTATTTATATCACTCATTTGCACTTAATATTGTGTGGACAGTAGTGCAGTGATTTTTTTTTTAATAGTTCTTAAAATCTTTGCAATGTGCATTGATCACCCGAAGTAGATGTTTTTTTGTTATTTTCTCAGAATAATGGGAGTTACTCTTTAAGCCACTTTGATTACAAACCAGCTTAATTTCTTGTTATTTATTCCATTTCAAATTCCTAACAATCGTCCCTTAGTGAATGTATGTGAATTATGAATAAAAAAAAACTCCAACATACTAGTTCATGGGAGTCCACCATTGTCTTCCTTGCAACGAACGTTCTCCTTTCTCACACCCCCATACCCATATCCCTATTGTGAAATGAGATCCTGTGCATATGCTGATATGCTGTGGGTCTCTGGCAGGCCTATAGGACCTTACAGAGACTTGCAACATGGCTGCACATGTACAAGATTCTCTGCTACAGATCTCTGCCAGGTCCCATAGAGGCAGAGACCTACTGTGGTCTGCACATACATAAGGCAACCTCGCAAATACCACATGTAGGCAGGTTGAAGTGTGTATGGTTTAGTGAGCCAGTGGCCGGCCCAGGCTGAGGAAAGGGTTAAATGTTTCTAGCTCAGTTCCCAGGATTTTGGTCCTAGTTAGCCTACCTGTGCTATTAAAAGGAGGACAGCTGAGGTATGAAAAAGCAGGTTTCGGTGGGTCCAGTGAGTTCCAGCATCACCTGTGAGCGTAGTCATTGGCATAGCTCCCAACTGTCCCTGATTTCAAGGGACAGTCCTTGGTTTGGAACAATGTTCCTCTGTCCTTTTCATTTGTCCTTCAATTTGGTCTGATCTATAGAGTTGTATTGTATATAAAATTTACTTTTTTTTTCTTTCAAATATGTTTCCTGGTGCTAAACCTGTCATCCAAATTCTAAATGGCTGCATTTGTAAATTTCAAATCCCAGTATAAAGGAATAGTAGTGGTAAAAAACAAAGTACTTGTGGGTTTATCTAATCATTTTTTCTGTATAATTCTCCTTTAAGGGGGTGTGACAGGTTGTGTGTCCAATGCCTACATACTTTTGCTAATAAACGTCCCTCATTCCCATCTCAAAAAATTGGGAGGTATGGTCATTGGTACTACTGAAGAACTGGGGTTTTCGAAAGACATCCAAGCCATGGACCGTTATGGACTCTCAACTCATGGAGGTATGCCACATTTTTCTAGTCAGGATTAGGCAGGAGACATTATTCATATTGAACTGCTATGCTGCTTCTCTCCAGTCAAGTTATATTAACCATTCTAAACCTGGTATGAAGTTATTGAAAAAGGTGCATGTTGTTTCTGGCATATGCAAAAGAACCAGGGTCTGTAAAGATGTTCCTCCAATGCAGATGTGTCAGGCAGCATGGATGGCTGGAACCCACAGTTTGCCATAAACGGAGATAATTGGGAGGCGGCATTGATGGTGCTATTGTGAGCAAAGTCCACACAAGGTAATAGGTCCGACCAGTTGTTATGGTGGTCAGAAATATAGCAACATAGGAACTGCTCCAAGGCTTGGTTGGCCCCTTCTGCAGCCCCATTGGACTGCGGGTGATATGCCAAGGAGAAGAAAAGCTAAATTCCCCACTGTGCACAAAAGGCTCGCCAAAACTTGGACACAAACTGGCTACCCCTGTTCGAGGTGATAACTTTAGGTAACCCATGTTAACCGAAAGACCTTCTGGGCGAAAATTGATGCGAGTTCTTTGGCAACTTCTTTAGCGAAATACAATGTGACATTTTCGAAAACTGGTCAACCACCATAAGAATCGCTGTATTGCCCTGGGAGTTGGGTAAATGCACAATAAAATCAAAAGACAAGTGGGTCCAAGGCCTCTCCCCACTAGATATGGGTTGTAGGAGGCCCACTTGAAGGTGGCGGGTGTTTTATTCTGAGCACATGCGGGAGAAGTGGCTACAAAGGTGGTTACATCAGCGCGGAGACTAGGCCACCAGAATTGTTGAGACATAGACAATATGAGTTGATTTTTCCCTTGGTGACAAAGTAGCAGCCATGAGTTTTTTCAAGAGGAGAATGGATCTGAGAGGCCAGAATTCTCTCAGCCAAAGGTGAAGTGAGATCAGTGTGAATAGTGACCAAAATGCGGTCCGGAGGTATCATAGGAGTAAAAGGAGGAAAACTGCTGTGACAATGCAACTGCCCTTATATTCTTCATACAGGGTAAAGAGACTATGTAATTGAAGCTTGACAGAAAAGGGGCCCACAAGCCCTTCTAGGAGATAAGCGTTTAGCCTCAGACAAAAATGTGAGATTCTTACGGTCGATCAAAGTGAGGTCCGGCACAGTAGTACCCTGGAGGAGATGCCTCCACTTGTTAAGAGCTAAAATGATGGCTAATAATTCTCTGTCACCAAATTCGTAATTGCATTCTTCTGGAGACAACTTCTTAGTAGCCATAGGAATGCATAGAGCTCACAAATGTAGGACGTTGAGACAGGAGAGTGCCTACTCCAGCCTCAGATGCATCATCTTCCAGAATGACGGGTAACGTAGGATCAGGATGTGCCAGTGGAGCTGTAGCAAAAGTGAGCCTTGAGGGAATCAAAGGCTTTAGTAAAACACGGGGACCACTCCTGTGGGTTGCTGTCTTTCCTTCATATCAGTCAGGGATCTGACTAGAGAAGAGACATTATTAATACATTTCCGTTAATAGTTGGCAAAGCCAAGAAAACTATGTACAGGATATAGACCTATGGGTCAAGGCCACTGTAAGATAGTTTCTCTGGGTCCATCAAAAACCCGGCAGCAGAAATAACATAACCCAAAAATGCAACCTGTTCACAATGGAATTTGCACTTTTCCAACTTGCAATAAAGGTTGTTCTCTCTTAACCTCTGTAGCACATGGGCGACGTCTGTGTAGTGGTTCTAGATTTAGAATATATAAGAATATCATTGAGGTAAACCACCACACATTGCTGCAGCATATCGCGGAGGACATTGTTAATCACTTCACGTCCATGCTATAGCCAAAAGACGGCCATAGCGCGAACCTGAAATGCCAGGAGGGCGTCCAGGTATGTCCCCCTTTGCGTGCTCCCCGTGCGCCATCGAGAGGCCAAGAACCAGTGGGGTGTCTCCTCATCACCAAAGGGTTAGGTCCCATGCCGGCCTTCCCTATTCCCTTCAGCACCGCTTGTGGCTTCCTCCTAATTCAGGAGAAGCTAAGATTCCCCCTTTCACTGCCCACCCAGGAGTCCAGGTGGACACGGAGAATTTTTCACTAATCAATTTCTTTGATTTTTAAGGAGGACATGCTAACATCCATTGTGGCCCAGTGCAACCTGTATGCACATCAATTCATAGAAAGTAATCCAACCTCCTATTATGCCCGTCCCTTTGAGTGGAGAGACCTAACTGTGGAGGAGTTTAAAACTTTTTTGGGCCTCACATTCTGCATGGGACTCACCAAAAAAAAAATGAACTGCACTCCTATTGGTCCACCTACCCTACCCATCTACCACATGCCGCTCTTCTCAGTGGCAATGCCCAGGACAAGATATCTCATGATTATGAGATTCCTACATTTCCATGATAATACCCAGTGCCCTCCCCGAAATGCCCCAAATTATGACTGTTTTTTTTAAATTCGGCCAATACTCAATTATTTTTCTGAAGTATTCCCCCAATTGTTTACACCGGACCAGCACATATGTATAGACGAATCACTTAAATTTAGTTAAATTTAGCGGCAGGCTGGGAATAAAGCAATTTATCCCCAGTAACAGAGGCCGCTATGGTGTGAAAGTGTTTAAACTATGTGACCAAGCCACGGGGTACACTTACAAGGCATAGTGTACGAAGGGAAGGACACCCAGCTGCATCCCCCTAATTGCCCAGACTATTTAGGCTCAAGCGGGAAAGTCGTTTAGGACCTAATTTACCCACTCTTTGAGAAAGGCTACCACCTGTATATCAACAACTTTTATACAAGTTTGCCCCTGTTCCGCAACCTTCACAGGAAGAATACGCCAGCATGTGGCACGGTCAGAAAAAACAGGATGGGCTTTCCTCAGACTCGTCAACAAGAAGCTAAGAAAAGGAGAGACGACGAGTCTGCGTAATGAGGAAATTCTGGCTGTGAAGTGGAGGGACAGAAGGGATGTCTATATGTTCTCTTCTATCCATAATAATAAGTTTGTGGAGATCCCCAGAAGGAATAGCCCAATCCAAAAACCAAGCTATGTCCATGATCACAATTTGTATATGGGGGACGTCGATTTAAATGGCCAATGCTCAAACCTTATCTTGCCACCCAAAGAACATACCATTAGTATAAAAAGGTAGCACTTTATTTTTTTCATTTGGCCATGCACATCACCTATATACTACACCGCAATTCCACCAAAAACCCCAAACCCTTCCTTCGCTACCAGTAGGAAATCATCACCACACTTATATTCTGAGCGTCATTTCCCCGATAAAATACCTCCCAGACCAACAGGCCAAAAACATCAGAAAAAATGCCGGTTGTGTACCAGTGGAGGAGTTAGAAGAGACACCACTTTTTATTGTCCCCAGTGCCCTTCTCAACCAGGCCTTTGCATAGGTTACTGCTTCCACCATTATCACACTTTAGTAAATTATTAGTGATTATTAATCCTCAGTTCCTGACATTTACATTCTCACCCCTTATGCCACTGCTTGCTCTTGAACTGACCCTGGCTTGTTATTTGACCACGCCTTTGCCTGCCGCTTTTGTCTCTGCCTGCTCTGGAACTGACCCTGGCTTGTTATTCGACCACGCTTCTGCCTACCTATTCTGTACATACCTCTGCCTGATCTGGAACTGACCCTGGACTGTCTTACCTTGTTGTTTGCCTGCCTCTTGGACTGATCTTGTACCCTGCTACTGGAGTAGTGGGATTCACAACACAGGGGTTTCACATATATGAGGGGCTCCAGAATTATTTTTTTGGATGAAGAAAACATTTTTTTTGTTTTCTCTCTCCCAGATTAGGGTCAGGAGACTCGGAGGCTTCAAAGAGATTTGGGTGGGAGAAGCCTCTACCCCTGTCCCCATTCTGTCCTGACCGAGGCCCTACTTCTGCCTGCTGCCTGTAGGACTTACTGCCATCATGCCCCTACCTGCCACATGAACTGACCACACCTCTGCCTGCTACCTGTACCATTGACCATGTTCCTGCCTACTACCAGGACCAATATTTTGGCACTGTTGACAATATCTCTGCTTGCACTGACCCAGAACTTTATATGGACAGTATCCTTGCCTGCTGCCTGTACTATGGATAGTATTCCTGCCTGTTGCCTGAACAATTGCATACGCTTGCCTGGACAATTGTGTTCACTGTCGCTGACCAAGTCCCTGCCTGCTGCCTTCTGTGGACAACTGTGCTACTAAATCCACAGGTAATCTTTTGTTTACCCTTTTCTCAGCAGAATGTATTTTGGGGTGTAATTCTTGGTATGTGCAAGCTGTGTGTCCTTATAACACCTGATGGTGTTCTTTGCATGTTGGGCCTCTGTATATAGCCAGGCTGTGTAAAAGTCTCACACATGTGGTATCGCCATACTCAGAGGAGTAGCAGAATGTATTTTGGGGTGTCATTTTCCTATGTACATGCTATGTGTTGGAAATATCTTATAAATGGACAACTTTGTTTAAAAAAATTTTTCCCACATTTTCCAAAAACTTCTGGAAAAAAATGAACCATTCAAAAGACTCATTATGCATCATAGATTATATGTTGGGGTGTTAGCTTTCCAAAATAGGGTCATTTTGTTGGCGTTTCCATTGTCCTGGTGCTCCAGGGCCTTCAGAAGTGTAAATAGGTGGTTGAGAAATGAGATGTGTAATTTATGCTCCTAGAACACAGTGCTCCCTGCATGTTGGGCCTCTCTATGTGGCCAGGCTTTGAAAATGTCCCACACATGTGGTATTGCCATACTCAGGAGGAGTATTAGAATGTATTTTGGGGTGTAATTTGTGGTATGCATATGCCATGTGAGAGAAATAACTTGTTAAAATTGCAATTTTTTTTTTTTCACACAAAATTGTTAAGAATTGTGGGAAAAAATGACAACTTCATAAATCTCGCCATGCCTCTTACTAGATACTTTGGAATGTCTACTTTCCAAAAAGGGGTCATTTGGGGGGCATTTGTACTTTGCTGGCTTGTTAGTGTCTCAAGAAATTAGATAGGCCTTCAGTATATCAGGTGTGATCAATTTTCAGTGATTTGCACCATAGGTTGTAGACTCTCTAACTTTCACACAGACCAAATAATATCCACTAATTTGGGTTATTTTTACCAAAAATATGTAAAAGTATAAATTTTGTCCAAAATTTATGAAGAGAAATTAAATAATTTGCAAAATTTTATAACAAAAACAAAGGAAAATTCTTTTTTTTTTCAACATTTTCAGTGCAAAAAATAAAAAACACAATAGTGATTAAATACCACGAAAAGAAATCTCTATTTGAAAAAAGGGACAAAAAAACATATGGGTACAGTGTTGCATGACTGAGTAATTGTCAAATTGTAAGAGCACTGAAAGCTGAAAATTGGTCTGGGCAGGAGGGGGGTTTAAGTGTCCAGTAGGCAAGTGGTTAATAAATTCCTGAAAAACTGCATATGCTTCTGATCGCTGTTGTTTACTGTGACACCATTTTGCTGTACCTTTAAAATCTTTGGGAAATTGGTTATAATAAATATTCAACATTATCCAATATACAGGTAAAGAGTGGGAGGCCCTTATGACAGGAGTCTTTAATTACTTCGGGCAAAAGGAACAAAAAACTTGGACCTATCATATCTGTTCTATAAACTCAAAAAAACTTATTGGCACATCAGATCTTTCAACAACTATATAAAAGAAAACACAAAAGAAAACATTAATCCTTTTGAACTTCGTGTCCAGATCTTCCCTACCTTGGACGGCTTGGACACAAAGTTTAAAGATGAATGGGAAAAGACCCTAAAACACATGCTCTAGGAATTTGTTGGCTCTTCTAATTGAAGAGTATAATTCACTGATTAAATCCTTGGATAAAGATATAGATGAAATTAATGCAAAACTTTTACCATTACAAAATCACTCAAATTATAAAACACTTGAGTTAGAATTGAACATGTAGAACATTTCACCAAAGGGATTATTATTGACAAAGAAAAAAGTTCAATTGAGATAAAACCCCTTTTCAGGAACACAAAGTGTACAAATGGCAGAATCAGCACAGATGCATTAAGGCCAAGCCTAATACCCACCTGATGATGTTCAGTCTAATTCTTCACAAACCTCCTCTAATGCCTTTTCTTTTTCTCAAAGTTCCACATGGTGTCGTCACTCCCGTAAAAATTAGCAACGTCCAATTGGTCACATGGACACTCTTCCAAGAAACGCACATTGGATTCCAACCTCTCCACTACTGGTAACGCACTTGCACGGGTGGTAGGTAACGGATTGGGCGACAGTACACTTCCTAACTATCCTATTTTTACTATCACTTCTCGGGTAGCTAAGACAGATATATCTGATGCACAGGGTGATTTTTAGTTTTACCCACCACAATGGAACCCATAGCTCCTCCCAGCACTTAATTCACTCTTCTTCTAGTTCATCTGCACCAATTGAAGACACATTCAATAGTGTCATCCTTTCTGGACACCAGCTGTCTGGATCCGAAAGTTCCATCCCCTACAAAGGGCTCAGCTTTTGTCCAGACAGTAACTTGGACAAGTTTGATGTCCTTAAGGATATACACCTCTTTGCTAGAAAGCGTACGCTTAAAACTCTTTATTCTAAGGATCAGGTAGCTGTTCCCTTACAGGATCAAATTGCAGAGACTGAAGCAACTGACACTGTTTCCTTGTTAGAGGAAAATAAGTCCAGGGATCTAATTGATAGAATTGACAACTACTAACAGTGGATGTAGATGCACCCACCCCCCACATTCCGTAGATACGAGGGTCCATAAGAAATCTGATTTTTTTTCCACCCCTCAATACCAATCTAAATATTGCAGCATCTGTTAAAGCAACCAGTGAGGATATCACTAAAATGGGTATTAAAACCCTGCAAGGAAATTGAACCCAAGAAGAGAGAGAGGCGATACAATCGTTATTCAAAAATGCTACTATAATTATAAAACCTTCAGATAAAAGGAGGTAATATTGTAGTAATGATAAAACTCTATATGTAACTATGTGAAGAAATCCTTCCTGGTACCGTAGAATTCCTCGGAATTTGATAAATTTGAACAGGAGTTATACAAACTTGTAGACATATCTTTCCTGACTGGGATTATAGATAAGGGACAATGGGAATATATACGCACTCCCTTTCCCCACATTCCCATTTTTTATGCCCTCCCAAAGCTGCATAACAATGCGGTGTGTCCACATGGTACTATAGTATCGGGAAATGGTTCCCTCACTGAAAACCTCAGTCATTTGATTGATGAATATTTGCATCCACATGTCACTAGCCTCCCTTCCTATATCCAGGATATCATACACCTGGTTTAAATCTTAGAAGATGTCTGTTTGTCTCAAGCAGCTATGCTTGTAGCCATAGATGTTGAGGCATTGTATAGCTCTATACCACATGACCTAGGCATTGCTTGTATTCGAAAACTGTTATCACAAAGAACTCACTACGATTGGCGCTACAGTAATTTCATAGTAGAAGCATTGGATTTTATCTTGTATCATAATTTCTTCAGTTTTTCTGATGCCCATTTCCTCCAGGTGCAGGGGATGGCGATGGGGACCTACTGTGCCCCATTTTACGTGAACCTGTACCCTGGGGAATGTGAGCGGACCCTTTTTGGAGTCTGATGAGATGACCATATTTGGAGAATTTGTAACACTTTGGCATCGTTACATAGATGATGTTTTTTATTATGGGAGGATTCGTGAACCTTCTTCAAACTTTTCTGGTGAAAATAAATCAACACTCCATGAATTTAAGTTTCACAATGACCTTTGACCATCAATCCATTTCCTTTTTGGATATAATTATCCATAAGGATGAAGAAGGACACCTCAGCAGTGGGCTATACCGTAAACTCACTGCTGGCAACAATATACTGCATGCATCAAGCTTCCACCCTGAGTCTTTAATTAGGTCTATCCCATATAGCCAGTATCTGAGTATAAAACTGAATTATTCCGACGAACAATCTTTCCAAATAGAAGTCAATAAACTCAGGATACGTTTATTATCAAGAGGATATTCTAAAACATGTTTAAAGAAACAATAGGGCACTTTTCAAACCAAGACATCAGTTTATACACTATAATAAGAAAAGCAATGCCTCAGAGACCCATAATATGCGGTTAATTACAAAGCTCTCCAATCAGCATGGAGAACTGCGTAAGATTCTTTAAAAAAAAACTGGCATCTTCACACAGCAGATCCCCAGATTAAGCCTTTCATTCCCAATTTACCAGCAATTACTTCCAAATGTGCAAAATCACTGAAAGACCACCTCATACATAGTGAATATATTGCTGAACAACAAGATCCATGTAAATACCCGGGTACCTACACATGTGGTGGTTGCGGATATTGTCAATATATGTATACTGTCCGCAATCCCACATTACCAAACGGTGTAAAATTTAAAGCTAAACACTATGCCAATTGTAGGACTATGGGGATGGTTTATATGCTCCTATGTGACTATGATTGCTTTTACATTGGGAAGACCATCCAGGAATGTTGGCAGAGAGAATACTGGCATTTGCTAAGTTTTAAAACACCAAATGTTGAACTGCCTCTGGGAAGATATGTTAGCTCCCTACACGGGGTCTTCCCAAAAGTGAAATTCTTAATTCTGGATAGAATAAATCCTAATCCCATTGGGGGTGAATGGAACAAAAAAAACAGTTGAAAAGCGATCTTCGCTGGATCGCTCGCTAGAATGACATTGTTTTCCCGGGTTTAAATGAAAACATATCTTACAAACCCTTTTTAGAAGGTTTTGTATCGGTGGGGTGGGAAAGGTGAGGCTCAATGTTGCATACCATTGTTTATTCGGTATGTGCTCCCCTTTGGAAATGTTTCTCTAATGTCCTTCCCCGTGTCTGCACCCTTCCTTCTGTTTGAATTTTTGATAATTATGCCATTTGAAATATCATATGTTATACAACATATGCACTCTTCTTTTTCACAAAGTAAAAGCCAGAACTGGCAGGAGAAGAGGATGTGCGGATGAACCCCCGGGATAGTGAATCTGCATCAATGGAAAACCTAGACCAGGAAAGCTGGGGATGCAAAGACGTCACCTAAGGTCTGTCGCCTACAGGACCTCGGGTGCGGGTGTTTCCTGGACGGGTAGGACAAGACATCAATAAGCGACCTGCCTGGCCACAGGAAAGCCACAATCTCTCCCTCCTCCTAAAGGCCCTCTCTTCGGCAGAGACATGTGTGAAGCCCAGCTGCATAGGCTCTACCTCAGTGGAGGACTCAGACTCAGGAGGTATGGGAGGTGAGGGAGGCATGGGTGGGAATGCAAAGCTCAGAGCCAAACGTACAGGAGGCTTTCGCAGGAGCTCTTGAAAGGAAGGTCTCTCTCGGAGTCTGGAATCAATGAGAATGGCAAACAAGATCAACTCCTCAATATTCCTAGGTATCTCGAGCTGCAATCTCATCTTTAATGTTATCAGAGAGACAATGGGAAAAGCAGCCACGAGCGCCTCATTGTTTCAACCATCCTCTGCTACCTCTGGTAATTCTGGATAATGGGTTTTTGTGTTTAACATAGAGGGTTTGCCCAAGCCAAGGCTTTGTCAGAAAGCAAAGAAATAATGAAGCCTACTTTGCTTCTGTCCATAGGGAATGCCTGGGGCAGCATCTCAAAATATATTCCAAACTGGTTGAGAAACCCTCTGCAGTGAGCTAGATCTCCCCCAAAACACTGGGAAAGCAGAGCAGAACCAGTCATACCTCTTACATTGATAGTATAAGAGGTGGCTGTCTGAACAGAGATAGGATCAGCAACAGCAGGGATGGCTTGCAACACTGAGCAGTTTGAATCAGGAGCGTTTGTAACAATATGGCAAACTGATCCATGCGGAAGTCAGCCAGGCCAAGTCATACACAGGAAAACGCTGGAGAGCATATGTCACGACACCTGGGGTCAGCGAAGCACACCACTAAGGATGTAGAGCTATAGCTGACTGCTGCTAATGAGCTCCGGCTGATATGGGAAGACGGGCCACTGGAGAATGGACACTGAAACACAGGGAGCTAGTGCATCGGTTTCCCCAGAGTGCAGAGTCTAAGAGCCAGTATGTATTTGCCAGAACCTCTGGTGGTGAGCATGGACTTGGCTGCAACTGGATTCAGGTCACGGCCCCCGGGGTCCCCTAGCTCACGCTCGGCTGGCTACAGGTGGAAGAGAGGAAGCAGCAGTGCAGGAACAGGAAGGAAAATCAGCGGCCTTAGGCAAAGGTCAGGGCCACAAGCAGACAGGGACAGATAGAGCACGCCAAGGTCGGGGTATCAAGCAGGCAGGGATAGTCAGAACAAGCCAAAAGTCGGTAAACGTAAATAGACTCAGAGCATACGACAGGAATAACCACACACAAAGCCAAACACACACAACTTTGATCGGTGAAAATGCTTTGCAGCACCTGGTCTAAAATAGAAATTCCTTAATTGGAGGCTGGGGTGGAGTTCACTGAGAGGAGATTACTTAGTCCACAGGTGCTGATGAGAACAGCCTCTAGGCTGACACAACCAAGGGGTAAGCAAACGGACAGGACATGGATGTACTATATGTTCCTGACAGTACCCCCCCCCTTTCTTACGAGGCCTCCTACCTCAGATGCAGGGATCCAAGACCTCTCCTCAGGACCAAACCCTTTCCAATGCACAAGGTACTGAAGAATGCCTTTACAGAGCCGGGAGTCCAGGACTAGGTTAGCCTCGTGTTCCTGACCATCCTCTGAGACCGGAACCGGGACAAGAGGATGGACAAGAGAGGACAAGAGAACTTCTTGAGGACTAAAGGCTTCAGAAGGGAAACCTAAAAGGAGTTTGAAATCAAACCGGATTCAACTTAGCAATTATAGAGTATGGACCAATGAATCTTGGGGTAAAATTTCAGAGAAGGAACCCTGAGCTTGATGTTCCTGGTAGAAAGCCAGACCTTGTCTCCAATCTGTAAAGAAGGCGGTTTATGCCTGTGATGGTCAGCAAAACCCTTAAACTTATCAGCCGCTACCCAGAGGGAATCATGAACCTCACCCCAAATGGCATTGAATGATTGCTGAACAGTTTCCAAAGCTGGAATGTCCGGAGAACAGGTCATAGGAAGAGGAAGCTGAGGGTGTCTTCCATAAACTGTGAAAAAGAGTGTCTTCTGAGAACTGGTGTTAACATGATTATTGTGAGAGAATTCTGCCCACGTGAGTAGAGTGGACCAGTCATCATGATGAGCAGACTAAGATGCGGAGGAAGACCTCTAACTACTGATTAACCCTCTCAATCTGTCCATTGGATTGAGGGTGGTAAGAAGAAAAAAAATCCAAGACAATATTGAGGGACTTGCAAAGAGCTCTGCAGAAGCGGGATGTAAATTGAACCCCACTGTCTGTAACAATATGGAAAGAACCCCATGGACTAGGAGGATGTCTTGAACAAAGAGGGTAGCCAAAGCAGGAGCAGAAGGGAAACCAGGAAGCGGAACAAAATGAGCCATCTTGGAGAACTGATCGATTACTACTCAAATGACTGTATTCTTCTCAGACGGTGCAAGATCGGTGATGAAATCCATAGCAATGTGAGTCCAGGGCTCCTTCGGAATGGGCAGGAGCTTGTGTGGAGGACTTCGACTGGGCACAAAGATGGCACGCCTTTATGTAGCCTTTGACATCCGAACGGAGAGTAGGCCACCAATAGTGGTGACTGATAAGCTGAAGGGATCGAAGGAACCCAGCATGACCTGACACCTTGGAATCATGTCGCCAACGAAGGATCTTAGGTCTTAATTCCATGGGGACAAAGGTCTTGCCAGGAGGAATTTTAGACTCCAGAGTGGTGGAATGGGCAAGAATACACCTGGTCAGAATGATTGGCTCAGGTTCAGAGGTGGGCTCCTCATCCAGCATGTCAAAAGACCAAGAGAGTGCATCAGCCCGACTGCTGCAGGAACCAGGTTTGTACGTGATCGTGAAATTGAAACAGGAAAAGAACAGACTCCACCTGGCCTGTCTGGGATTCAGTTGTTTAGTATTCCGTAAGTACTGTAAATTTTTATGATCAGTAAAGATTGTTATGGAGTGAGGGGAACCCTCCAGGAGATGACACCATTCTTCGACCGCCAATTTAATTGCAAGAAACTTCCGGTCACCAATAGCATAATTTTTCTCTGCCTGAAATTTTTTGGGAGAAAAACGCACACAGTTGTCATTTATTCTCAGGTGATTGAAGAAGCACAGCTCCTACTCTAGTAGAAGAAGCATCCACTTCAATAAAAAATGGGTCCCCAGGATTAGGTCTCCTCAAGAGAGGACCAGAAACAAAGGCCTGTTTCAGATCATGGAACGCAGCGACAGCTTCAGGAGGCCATTCCTTGGCATTAGCACCTCTTGGTCAAGGCAATAATAGGCGCAGCAATAGAAGAGTAGTTCTTAATAAACTGCCTATAATTGGAGAACCCAAGAATTCGCTGTGTGGCCTTGAGGCTGGCAGGAAGAGGCCATTAGGTAATGGCTGGGACTTTTTTGTGATCCATACGAAGACCAAAACTGGAGACAAAGCATTCCAGAAACAGCACCTCAGAACATTCAAAAGAACATTTCTCCAGCTTGGCATACAGGTTATTTTCCCTAAGGTGCTGAAGTACAACCCGGACATGGTTTCTGTGGACAAGCAGATTTTCCAAAAGGATTAGAATGTCATCCAGATAGATGACCACAAATTGATACATCAAATCCCTGAAGACCTCATTGACGAAGTTTTGAAATACAGCTGGAGCGTTATGCAGCCCAAAGGGCATAACCAGGTATTCATGATGCCTGTCTCTCGTGTTAAATGCGGTTTTCCATTCGTCACCCTCCCTTATCCGGATCAGATTGTAGTCACCCCTAAGATCCAACTTGGTAAAGATGGAGGCGCCTTTCAAACTGTCGAATAGCTCAGAGATTAGGGGTAAGGGGTATCAGTTCTTGATTGTCACCGTGTTTAAACCTTGATAATCAATGCAAGGTATTAAGGAATCATCTGTTTTGGCAATGAAAAACAATCCTGCTTCCGCTGGGGACGAGGAATTCCAAATGAACCTTTTCTCTAGGTTTTCAGTGACATACTCTGATATGGCCTGGGTCTCAGGGACCGACAGAGGATAGGTACAACCTCTGGGCAGAGTTGCTCCTGAAACAAGGTCAATGGCACAGTTAGAGGACCTGTGAGGAGGAAGCACTTCAGCTGATTTCTTGCAGAAGACATCCCGGAAATCACTATATGCAGTGGGAAGGGTAGAAGAAACTGACATGATGGCAACAGGAAGTCTCTCCTTCAGGACCACCTTGAGTAGACAGGACGAAAAACAGGAGGAACCCCAAGGCAATATCTGCCTAGAAGTCCAGTCAACATGTGGAGAATGGAGCTGTAACAGGGAAGACCCACTATGACGGGGGTTGAGGCCTTAGGTAGGAAAAGAAAGGATATGTCCTCCTGGTGGAGTATTCCTACTGACATCTTAACCAGAAGGGTCTGGAAGAGGATAGGGCCCCCTGGAAGAACCTACCATCGATCGCAGAAACCACCAATGGAGTGGTGAGAGGCGAAAGGGTAAGCTTCATGGAAGAAGCTGTTTTCCAGTCCATAAAATTGCCAGCAGCTACAGAATCAAAGTATGCCAGGACGGAATGAGAAGAAGCACTGTTGTGAAGGAATACCAACAGAAGGAGACGTAAAGATGAGGTTTCTGAGTCCAATACTGCACCTGCCAGACGTATTAGACCTGAGCATTTCCCAGACGCAGCGAGCAAGTGTCACGAAAATGACCTTTGCCCCCACAGTAGACAGAGACACAGGCCCAAATTTCTGCACCTAGCACGCTCCTCGGGGGGATAGCCTGGTCCGGCCCAGCTGCATTGGTTCCTTAGCTGACGGGATGCTCCACGGGAGGGGATTTCAGGCTGACTAGGGACCAAGGAATGCTGGTGTCTTCTTTCTGGGGCCCTCTCCTGAAAACGAATCTCAATCTGAGAACAACCACACACAAAGCCAAGCACACACAACATTGATGGGCAAGCAGGCTTTGCAGCACCTGGTCTTTATAGATGGTGTTGAAAACGGCCTCTAGGCTGACACAACCAAGAGGTAAGCAAACAGACAGGACATGAATGTACTATAGGTTCCTGACAGCATAGACCACTCAAGGACATAGAGTTCCACGCTAGCGCCCCTGGCCCCTCCCTCCTGCTGGGTGACTCCACAACAAGCAGCTTGCTCCTGCCTCATGGCTCTGTGTGTCCATTTACACATGCAGCCGTGGCTTGGCCCCACCCCCTCCATTCTCCAGATTGGCTCATTGGCTGTAATTGACAGCAGCGGGAGCCAATGGCTGCTGCCAAAAGCCAATCAGGTGTGTGAGTTCTTAGAGAGGCACAGCTCTCGTGGACATCACTGGATCGAGAAGGAGCTCAGGGAAGTATTTATGAATCATATACTGTCCTGCAACCTTGGCAGAAGTGTAGAAGGGTGCTTGCTGAAAAGTAGGCTTATGAAAACTCATCAAAGATTCCATAAGAGAGTCAGAAAGGCTGCAATGTAGTGGATTGCCTTTTTTCCCAGAGAGTCACTGGATGATACGGGGCACACTAGGACACACAGGGTCATCGGGTAACACAGGATGCTCAGGGTGGTCTGGAGTTACAGGGGCAATGGGTGACACAGGGTGCACTGGAATAATGGAGACCCAGGAGTGGATAAGGTTCACAGAGGTCTCTGGAAAGAGCATCAGCACTGGGGTCTCTGGAGACAATAGGGTCATGCTCAGGAGGGCTGGCCTCACTAAAGACATTGTGGTCACTGGAGACACAGGAATCCTGGGGTCACAAAAGCGCTAAGATCACTGGGGACACAACAGTGATAGGCCCATTGGTGACACAGGAGCACTGGGGACATGTAGAATCAGTGGATATACAGGATCAGGCTCAGGAGTGCTTCGGTCACTAAAGACACTGGGGCACTGGAGGCATAGGAGACATAACAGCAGGGGAACTTGGCTTTGGCATAGCAATGTGTTGCTCAAACACAGAGCAAAGCATTGCCTAGCCCTTGAACCTGACATCTGTTTGCTGAATGGCCACAGTACCAACATTCTTGGAGAAATTCTGAAGTGCCTGCATCCCTACATCAGAGAATAGATCTGTCGCTGGATCATGGAAGAGGTAAATGTAATCTTAGCCTTCCATCTAGAGTTGAGCGAACCTCTGGAAGTTCGGGTTCTGCTGGTCCGTCCGAACTTCGGGACAAAGTCCGGGTCCGGGTCCGGACGGAACCCGAACGATCGCACGGACAACGTAAAAACGAAAAAAATACAAAAATAAAAAAATTTTTATAAATGTCAATAAAGGGACAGGGGTAAAAAAACATCCCGTGAACGGGATGGGAATGGGGGTAAAATGAAGGAAAACGTCGGGAGATCCCGAAAGGTCCTGAAACAATGTCGGTAAAAACACGTATTTTCAAGCCCAGGGGTAACTAAAGTTACCCCAAGCAACAGGCACGCTAGCAAGCCCAAGGCAGGCCTGGGCCTGGGCCTGAAACAGGGCTTCAAGCCTGCCTGGTCGTCTTGGGCTTGAAGGTCTCCAAGCGAGTTGAGATCTACCTTCCGATTCTAATGTAAATGGAGAAGGTACTAG
>BLSH010436703.1:174436-204777 GCA_018402905.1 Glandirana rugosa
TAAAGGCGAAAAATAATTTGATCCAGGAGCTACCTACGTCTTCGGGGTTTATTTCCTTCTCCTACCTTCATCACAACTCGCTTGGGCCTGACATTGCAAGCCCAGGCATGGCTTGAAAACCCACAGGCACCGTGCCTGGGCCTGTAAAGTTTTTAGCAAGCCCAAGCCAGGCCCCAAGACGATAAAATGAGGTGCACAACTCTTCGACGTCCCGTCGGTTAGTTGTTCGCAAAGTGACCAAACGGGAATCTTCGGTAGTGTCGGTACGGATGATTACCGTACCGACACTAACCGGCCACGTAGTACACTGGGTCGGAGAAATATTCGACCTCAGTGTCACGACGTCAGTGTACGAGGAACCCAATCATATCACCCCGGACCGAACCCGAACGATTTTTGAAATGTCCGGGTCCGTGCCACGGACACCCAAAAGTTCGGTACGGACCCGAACGTTACAGTCCGGGTTCGCTCAACACTACTTCCATCCTCTTCCTTTATTTGGGGCTTCTGCATCCATCGAGGACCTAGTTTAATAAAAAGCGGAAATAGAATTTTTTTGTACCAGGTGGGGAGCCACCATATAAGATGGGTCTTTTTTCAGGGTCGAAGTCCTTCCAGGCAATTAGGTACTTAAATTGTCCTCAAGAATATGTGAAGGCAGATGAAGTTTGTGGCAGACTGTTAATGTTGTGATTACATATGATCCAGTATAACTTAGGGCATATATCATGAATGGAATCTTGATATTAATGCTTTTGACAACAGAACGTGGTGCGGGAAACCTGTGTTCTATGCGATCTGCTGTGGGTGTCAATATATTCCTAATGACACCCCAAATAGAGTGCGTTTAGAGTGGACTGCATGGTATGTGCAGTGCAGAGTGTTTTTGAAAACTAGTGTATACAACAGAAAATTTATTGTCAAATACTTACCGTAATTTTCCTTTCCCGACTCCATGGCAGCATACATGTGGGGTGGCTCCGCCTCCGCAACTACCCCATAGGACACCTCTCCCATAAATCTTTGCACTGTCCTGATTGTCGTGTTCCGTAACTAGCTTAACCACTTCAATACTATGCACTTAGAACACTTTCCTACCAGACCAATTTTCAGCTTTCACTGCTGTTGCGATTTGAATGAGAATTGCGCGGTCGTGCGACGCTGTACCCAAACAAAGTTTTTCTCATTTTGTTCCCACAAATAGAGCTTTCTTTTGGTGGTATTTGATCACTTCTGCGGTTTTTATTTTTTGCACTATAAACAAAAAAAGACCGAAAATTTTGAAAAAAAAAAAATTCTCTATTTCTGTCACAAAACTTATATGCAGCAATGATGAGCACTGTTAGGCGGCACTGATAAGCAGCACTGATGGGCACTGATATGAAACACTGACGGACACTGATAAGCAGCACTAACGGGCACTCATAGTCGGCACTGATTGGCAATTATAGGCGGCACTGGGCACTGATAGGTGGCACTGATGGGCACTGATAGGTGGGCACTAGTAGGTGGCACTGGTGGGCACTATGTGGCACTGGTATATACTGGTATATACTGATAGGGGCACTGGTACACACTGATAGGGGCACTGGTGGGCATATGTACAGAAAGGGGCCCATTCCCTGGTGGTCTAGGGTGGCATCTGAAGGTGGCACTAAGTGCCATTCATATTGGGCACTATGCCCCTCACCTGGTGGTCTAGGGTGGTCTCCCTGGTGGTCCAGATCGGCTCCCTGGTGGTCCTGGGTGGGCACATTGCTGGTGGTCCCCTGGGCATGCTCCCTGGTGGTCTAGTGTTGCGATCCGAGGGGGGGCTGTGCTGATAAATTATCAGCACAAACCCTCCCCTCAGGAGAGCAGCCGATCGGCTCTCCTCTACTCTCTTCTATAAACGGCTTTCCTGTGTTACTCTGTGACCAGCCGTGATTGGTCACGGCTGATCACATGGTAAAGTGCTTCGGATGGAAGCACTTTACCGAGATTGGTATTGCGGGGGGTCAGACTGACCTCCCACACCACCGATCGCCGCGATGCGCGCCCCCTCGGGCGCGTGGCGGCTTGTTATCCTGAGGACGTCATATGACGTCCAGTCAGGATAACTAAACCACTTCCCGGCCGTCATTCTGCATACGGCGGTCGGGAAGTGGTTATTCTGGCATTGGGAGGCAACTCCTGCTGCCATGGAGTCTTTCCGGAAAGGAAAATCACGGTAAGTATTTGACAATAAATTTTCAGTTTTCCTGACAAACACCATGACAGCATACGTGTGGGAAATAACTCGCTACACACACGGGTGGGAAATGCTGAGAACAAAAAGTTTTAATTATTGCTGTCAACTGACAAATTTTAAATCCAAAATTAACTGTGGACAGAGCAGCTGGCTCGACACAGTAGTGCAACATAAAAGGTGTGTATGGACGACCAGGAAGCCGCTCTGCAAATTACATCCGGTGGCAGATGGCGCGAGGCTGCCCAGGAAGCTGCGATGCCTCAGTGAAATGCGCTGTCACTGTCTCAGGAGGTGCCATGCCCTTCGCCCTGTAAACCAATTGTATGACCTGTACAATCCAGGCTAATATTGATATAGTCGATGATCTTAGGCATTTGTTTTTCCCTTGGAGGAGAACAAAGATGCTCAGATCTGCGAAAGGGAGCCGTGGTCTCCAGGTATTGTCTTATGGAGCGTGCCACATCCAGGGGATAGACCTCCCCATCGTCCATTGTTTTGTAGGTGGGGAGCACGATCCATTTCGTGGAAGACAGTGGTTACTTTTGGTCTTGCTCCCAAAATGGGCACAAGCACTACCCTACTACCCTGTTAGGAAGAAGGTCAAGAAGGGCTCTGCCAACCCTAGGCCTCTACATTCCGATACCCGCTTTGCTGAAGTCATTGTCACTAGAAAAGCTGTCTTCATGGTTATCTCTATCAATGATAGAGGCTCCGCTGCAGTAGAGTTACGTTGTGCTAAGGCACCCAGGACAAGAGGGGGGTCCCACTCGGGGAACCTTGGTCTCCTCTGCGGCTTTAGCCTGACTGCTTCTTTAACCACTTCCCGCCCGGCGCATAGACAAATGACGTCCGGGAAGGCGGTTCATTATCCTGACTGGACGTCTATTGACGTCCTCAGGATAATCTGAGATTGCGCGCCCCTGGGGGCGCGCATCGCGGCGATCGGTGGTGCTGTGGGTCACTCTGACCTACCACATTACCGACCGAGGTAAAAGGCTTCGATCCGAAGCCTTTTACCATGTGATCAGCCGTGACCAATCACGGCTGATCACAGTGTAAATAGGAAGAGCCGTTTATCGGCTTTTCCTCTGCTCAGGTCTGCAGACCTGAGCAGCGGAGAGCCGATCAGCTGCTCTCCTGACAGGGGGGGGGGGCTGCGCTGAACAGTGCTTGTTCCACCAGTGCCCACCACTGCCACCTATAAGTGCCCACGTTATTATTTCAGATTTTTGGTGCTGAAAGCGGTACAATTATTTTGCATAGAAATTTGGCGTTTTATATTGTAGGCCTGTAATTCTCAGGAATAACTCACTTAAATCTGTCCAAACCAGAGTCTAGTAGACATCCCGGGTATGATAAAGTTTGAAACACAAAATCATAAATTATAATATATATATGAAAAAAAAAATAAAAAATTATAACTATAAATAATTATCAAAGATGATAATATAATAATAAAATGTATTCAATAATGTAATCTCGTCAAAAACACGCTGAGTTGCAGAATTGTCACTGTCGTCACTTTCAGTGTCTGATGACGAATTTCCCCACAAATCAGTATCACCCAATTCTGCAAATGATTCTTATTTACTATCGCTGTTTTCTAGCTGATCAAAAACCACTTTTGACGTAAAGGGACACTTTTTTATGCCATGGACATTCTCAAGTTTCCAGGCAGAAAGAATGGCATATAGAATATAAAAGGGCATGCAGGGCACTGGGCAAACCATTAGGGATAAAGGGGATGTGAAATTATTTCATACAGTAATGGAATCTTACAGATTACAGTGTACTGTATGTGTGCTGTGTGTTTCACTTTTTGAATTTCCCGCCAGGCTCCGCCCCCGTGCGATGCGACACTCGCAGGGAACGGAGCCCGGCACACAGGAGGCATCGGGCGGAGTACACAGCCCGCAGACACGGCAGGGGACATCGCTGGATCCAGGGGACAAGGTGAGTAACCCAGCCTGGATCCAGCGTTGCAATCCCGAGTGTGGCTCGGGGTTACCACTATTTGCAGCAAAAACTCCCCCCGAGCCACACTCGGGAATACCGTCAAGGAGGTTAAGAGAGCTAACCGAAAGGTTAGCTCTCGAGCTAGCGAGCTAGCGAGCTAGCAAGGCCAGGTCTTGTACTCATGTGGAGACAAAATTTTGTCCAAATTCGCTTGTAGACCCTATTAGTGCTTACCCTTCTTGCATTCAGAAGGGTCGGAATGGCCTCTTGAGGGCAGCCTAGGGCCTCCAGTCTTTCCCGCTCAACAACCAAGCCCTGAGGTGCATGAAGGATGGGCAAGGATGCAGGTTCTTCCCTTTTTATAGAAGATCCAACCTGGCTGGAAGTGGGACTGGATCCATGAAGCTGAGAAGTGTGAGAAGCGGAAACCAAGGCCTGTTTGGCCAAAATTGAATCACTGCAATGACTTCCACGGACTCTGACCTGAGCCTCCGCAGGAACTGGAGTATCAGCGGCACCGGGGGAAAGGCATAGGCTCTGTGAAATCTCCATTGGTCTGAGAGAGCATCTATGCTGCATGCTTTGGGGTCCCGAAACCTTGCATAGTACTTGTCCAATTTGTGGTTGCAGGCTGAGTCGAACTGGTCAACCTCTGGAGCTATCCCCAATGTCAGGATCCACTCGAAGACCTCCTTGTGAAGGGACCACTTGTTGTTGTCCAGATCGTTCCTGGACAAAAAAGTCCGCATGGGTGTTCTGTACTCCCGGAATGTAAACCGCTGGAATGTTGCTGAGGTTCTCTTGTGCCCAGTCCATTATCGGCTGCACTTCCTGCAACAGCGACCCACTGCAGGTCCCCACTTGCCTTAGGCCACTGCAGTCGTATTGTCCATTTTGAGCATAACCGAAGCATTCGCCGTCAGATGACGGAATGCTAATAGGGCTCTGAATGCGGCCCAAAGCTCCAGTATGTTGGAGACTATGCTCCGCAAGGAAAAATCCCATTTGCCCTGTGTCATTTCCCCTAGGCAGTGGGCACCCCAGCCTGTGTTGTTGGCATCCGAGGTTATTGTCACCCAGGTCACTGGTTCCAGGGAGTGGCACTTGGAGAGGTTCGACCGCTGGAGCCACCACAGGAGAGAATGTCTCATGGACGATGTTACCCCCAGATGCGTTGAGTCTTGCTGTGCGACTCCCACTGTTGCAAGAATTGTCTCTGAAATGGATGCATCCTCCACTGGGCCCACTTCACCATGGGAATGGATGCTGTCATTGTCCCAATTACCCTCAGACACCGGAGAGCCAAGAGCCAAGGTAACGAGAGGGTTTGATGGACGCAGTCCCGGATCACCTCTATTCTTTCTTCGGGAAGCGAGATGGTGCCTCTCTTCGTATTGAAGAGGGCTCCGAGGAAAACTAGAGATCGGGGCAACTGTAGGTGACTTTTTCCAAGTTCAGTAGCCACCCGAACTCTTGCAAGGTGGTGATGGCTAAGTCCCGGTGATCCAGCAGCTGAACTTTGTCTTTGGCTAGCAGAAGGAGGTCGTCCAGGTAGTGATAAAGACGGACTCCTCTGATTCTCAACAGCGCAACCACTGCTAGCAGTACCTTGGAGAAGACTCTCGGTGATGTTGTCAGGCCCAAGGGGAGGCAAGTAAATTGACTGTGTCATTGGCCTATGGCAAACCGCAGGTAGCGCTGGAACTCTGCTGCTATCGGGACATGGAAGTATGCATCCTTGAGGTCGATGGAGACCAACCAGTCTCCTGGTTGAACTGCTTGCTGGATAGAGTGCAGAGACTCCATTATGAACTTTCCCTTTTGGGTGAATTGATTGAGATGGGTTAAATCGATCACGGGTCTCCATGAGCCATTCTTCTTCTGTACTAGGAACAAGGAGGAATACACCCCCTGGCCCCTCTCATCGACTGGGACGGGTTTGATCGCTCCCTGCTCTAGTAAAGACTCCACATATGCAGACAGGATCTCCCTCTTTTCTCTTGAGGATGGAATGGTTGTGGGTATGAATCTTAGCTTGGGACTTTTGCTGAACACCCAAGTGTGACCTGTGAACACTGTCTTGACTTTCCAAAAGTCCCAGATTGAGGCCACCCAGATATGCTGAAAGTGACACAAACGAGCACCCACCGGGCCTGTCTGAGCGGGCCCAATCTCAAAAGGACTTAGATGGCCCTTGTCCGCCTGTGGAACCTCCTTTCGAGGTTTTCTGTTTTGTTGACCTTCTGGCCCTCCAAGGCCTCCCGAACTCACGCCCAAGCTTATAACTGCGGGCTTCTTTGCTCAGATCAAATTCTTGTTTCTTTCCCAAAGGACATCTTTGACTTGGCTGGCGCCAATCCTGGGGAAGAAACCACCATTTTCCTCCCGTGGCCTGGGTTATGGTCTCATTGAGCTTGTTCCCAAAGAAGATTCCGGCACCAGGCCTGTTTAGAGGCAGGGTCTGCCCGCCACTGCCGGAGCCAAAGGGCCAGCTTAGCCGTGACTGATGCCAAAATCACCCGGGCCACGAGCTGGGTGATGTCAAGGGACTCCTCCCCCATGAAGGCTGATGCCATCCTTAGTTTTTGTATCGGCAAACTTCTGACTGCTTCTGTGGAAAACCCTGCCAGGGTTTCTTCCACATTATCGGACCAAACCTCCAGGCCATTCCGGCTGTCTGATATATTCGTTTGAGGTCTGTGTCGATTCTCCTCTCTAGGGGGTCCTTGAAGGAGACCGTATCCTCTAAAGGGAGGGTCACGTATCTTGCCAACCTCATCAGGGCCGCATCCACTGTTTCACCTCTTCTTCTTTGAAAGGGTACAGGTTTTGGATTTTTGTTGCTAATGAGCCCCTTCTTTCCACCTTGCTCCATTCATCTGAGACCGAGATAATTACCCCTAGCGCCACTATAAAGGGGAAATGAGAATGCTCCTTACTGAGCTGTTTAAGCAGCTTTTTTTGTTTTGGAGGCTATACAGCCGGTTCTTCCAAGTCTAGCGCCTCTTTCACCGCCTTGACCAGAGAAGGAACTAGGGCATATTTGAATATAAATACAAAAACAGGGGTATTGGCGCTGTCTATTATTTGCTAAATTACCAAAAACTATAAAAAGCACATGAATGTGAAGCCAATGATTGATGAAAGAAAAAATATTAAAATATTAAATCATAAGGTGATCAAACTCACTTCTTAAACACACACTAAATCACGTGTATTAATGTGCATTGCGCAATCATCATAAAAGCCTAGGAGTCATATAATGCTATCTTGGTTGTGAATACTTAATCCGTGTAAATGTTGAATAAAAAATAATAAAAAGTGTTAAAAATATATTGGTGTGTAATGATTACATAGAATAATAAAAATATAAAATTAAGAAAAAACAGAAATGGTTGATGCAAAAGTCAACCTAAAAGTGCAAATAGCATTCAAAATAATCTGCGCAAACTTCGGTAGAAAAAGTTCATCTATCCATAAAGTTCATTAAAGTGACTTTCGTGCTCAAATCCGCATCACTGTGACTTTTCCATCTTTGTGAGGGTGATGTTCACACGTGCTCCCCCTCTTGTGTCCCCACACACAAGATTCCCATACCCCTGCAGGGGTGTCACGCCTTGAATCAATGTAACCACTGCTCCCAGCCTCCGGGTGTGCTAGTGCTTCTTCCAACCGGGTACTTCTGGACTATTACAGTGGGAGGAACATTTACATGGCTAGGCATTTATGGGGTCAACCAGTCAACTATTCAGTGATGCATTCCCAGATATCATGGACTTCCACGACAGAAGTCTTAAACGCTTGTGCTGATGGCTGGGCATGGTTGTCCGACAGGCTGTGTCTCCGCCTTAAGCCTTAAGCTACTGCCGCAGTCTCACCAGCCCCTGTCAATGTCTAACCCCCTCCCCCCAGGAACCTCAGTGGTACCTGTGAAGTGAGGGCTGGCCACCAGGGAGCAGAGAGGCATCCATCTGCGATGAGAATCTGCACAGAGAGAGAGAGGGAGGGAGGGAGGGAGGATAAAATGCCAGAGTACAGCATCCAAGACTTGAGTGGCCAGACTGCAGATCCAAATCTCCAGCACCGCCCACCTTACCCGAGGAGCTTGCCCACACAACCTAAGGAACCTGCCGGGCTCCCCAGCCATTTACACTATGGCGTGACGTCATTGCCCGGCTCCGCCGGGAACCCACGTGCACGCGCGAGCCAGGCCTCATTCTCATCCCACAGCCGCGCATGCGCAGTGGCCGGCGAGACACAGGGAGGTGGAAGCCGCAGCTGGAGCTACAGCCCAGCCGCCATCACTGTCAGCAAAGAAGGTACACAGGAAAAATAGGAGATAATACACATAATACTACCCAACAAACACTTGCTGCCATAGAAACGCTGCACGTCTCACCACTCCACCGCGATACCCTCAACAGGGAACTCCTTGTGTACTTTTGCAGCCCGCTCTCAGCTGGGTTATCTGGCCGGCGCACATATCCCCTGCTCTTCAGTGCTACTCTGCACACTCAATACCCTGCTCTCAGCTAGGGCCTATCGGAGGGAAATATTCTACTGGCACCAGCTTAATTGTGCGGTAAGGGATCTTCAGGTAGAGGAACCATCCACTTGGTCCAAACGGAGGAGGACAAAAAAGGAACACAGCAATCAGGACAGAGGAGAGATTTATGGGAGAGGTGTCCTATGGGGTAGCTGCGGAGGCGGAGCCACCCCACACGCATGCTGCCATGGAGTCTGTCAGGAAACTACTTTTGGTGAGATCCAGTGCAATTTCAGCCCATTCAAATGAATTGGCTGAAAATAAACTGCACTGAATTGCACAGGAATTAGGAGCATGTCCCTGTTAGATTCAGCCGTGAACTGGCCCTTAGGGCTGGTTCACACCACAAAAACGCACTCCAGATCCGTTCCGGATGCGTTTCTGCATGTGCGTTTTTAACATTTATTTGGTGCGCTTTTCATGTGTTTCTTATTTTTCCTGTTTTTTTTTTTAACTGTACTTGGGTCCGGTGCGTTTTTGATGCGTTTACCCATGATTCAGTACAGTCCAGTGCAGAAAAAAAATGCAACATGTTCTACTTTTTATTCTGGAACTGGAATGCCCTGGAACTGACCGCAGTGGTGTGAACTATGCCATTGCAAACCATATAACCTACTTTCCATGGTGCAAAAGAAAATGCACTGGACTGCATGTGGTGTGAACTGGCCCTAACTTCACTGAGCTGCTGGCTGGGTCATTCCTGCCCCACAACTCATATAAACAAAAAAGGTGGGCTGTGGGGCAGAAATGACCTGGCCCAAAGCTCATTGGAGTAAAAAAAAAAAAAAAAGAATGCGAGTTCAGAAAAGGCATACATTTATTTGGAGTTATGAATATTTCATTTTCTGTTGATTTTAATCGATTAAATTGATAATATTTTATAACTTTTATCACTTGGAGATACCTGTATATAAGAAAGTGAGTACATTGTCTGGCATGAGCACAGCAGTAGTGTTTCCTGGATAACATTAGCAGCAATGATTGATTTCACCTGTTGCCTGGAATTGTTCTTTTTAAGGAGTTTCATGTGGGCTAGATGGAGCTCTTTGAGTCAGAGAATCTATGTGAGTTGGAATCCTGCCGGTACCCTTGGTGCCTTTGCAGACCTGATGTCTCAAGCAATTACTATCACTAAGGACCCTTTTACACTGGGGCGCTTTACAGGTGCTATTTAGCTAAAAATAGCGACTGTAAAGCTCCTCTCCATTAAACCCAGTGTGTCCTTTCACACTGGGGCGGCTCGGGGTGGCGCGATTGCATTAGATAAAACAAACTCCTGCAAGCATCATTTTTAGGGCAGTGAAAGACAGGTGTATACACCACTCCTCCACTGCCCCTGCCATTGGAATGAATGGCCAGCGTTCCCGAAGCGGCTGTACACCGCTCCGGAAGCGCAGAGCGCCAGCACTTTTAACCCCTGTTTAACCCCTTCTTAGGTGGTTAAAATTGCCCCGTTGCTGCCCGAAAAGCGATATTACAGCGGTAGAGCACCGCTAAATTAGTGGCGGTTTACCGCTGTGAAAGGGGCCTAATTGGGGATTTGACATCAATTCTGACATTTGCTGTTTACAAGTTAAAATCAGTATTTTTTGTTAGAAAATATTTTTCAACCCCCAAATATTATACATATATTTTTAGCAGAGATCCTAGAGAATAAAATGACGGTCATTGCAATATTTTATGTCATACTTTATTTGTACAGCGGTCTTTCAAACATATTTTTTTTTTTTTTAGAAAAAATACAATTCAATTAATTAAAAAAATAACTAAACAGTAAAGTGAACCCAATTTTTTATATAATGTGAAAGATGCTGTTACGAAGAGTAAATAGGTACCGAACATGTCACGCTTTAAAATTGCGCACACTCGTGGAATAGGGATAAACTACGGTACTTAAAAATTTCCATAGGCGATTTTAAGGGCCTTTTCACATGGACGTTCCGTTCAGGTCCACCTGTCCGTTTTTTCAGGCGGACCTAAATGGACCATCCATGCACCCCTATGGAGCAATGGATGACAGTGGAGACATGTCCGCTGACACCCGTCGCTCTCCGCTTCCGTAAAGTGTGATGGAGGAAAACCCTATTTTTCCATCCGTCTGGGGATCGGATGACAATGGACAGACGGATCCGTTGTCATCCGATTTCCCATAGAAGAGAGCGGGGGCTCTGACGGATCCGTCTCCGCTCTCTGTGTCGATCTCGCTGAGCAAAACGGAGCCCGCACACGGACACGTCTGTATGAAAGGGCCCTTACAGTTACCTGTTTAGAGGTACAGAAGAGATTTTGTGCTAGAATTATTGCTCTCGCTCTAACAATCGCAGGGATACCTCACATGTGTGATTTGAACACTGTTTATATTTGTGGGCGTGACTTACATATGCGTTTTCTTTGGTGTGCGAGCACGCAGGGCTTTAACATTTTTTTCTATTTTTTTTTTACACTGTCCCTTTAAAAAAAAAATCTGATCACTTTTATTGCGATCGCAAGGAATGTAAACATCCTTTGTGACAGTACTAGGCATTGACAGGTACTCTTTATGGAGGGATCTGGGGTCTAAAAGACCACAAATCCCTCCTCTGCACTTCAAACTGCACTCTGCAGTTCAAGATCGGCGTTTCTGAATACTAACGTTTTTTAAAAAATAGCGCTGTTGGCTGCCGAGTAAACTGGAAGTGATGTTGTGAAGTCGCTTCCAGGTTTCTACATTGGAGACCCGATCAAAGCTGAATCTGGCTTTGTTTGGGACTCTGGCCAGCCGGCGGATGTGCTGGCTGGTGGTTCAGGTGGGACGGGAGACCTGGACGGAGCGGCGGAAGGCGGCAGGAGTTGGGGGGATATGCCCTCCCACTCCTTTTAATACCAGCCGAGCGGCTGCTTAGCCGCTTTGGTTGCTATTACAAGAAAGTCGACCGTCGGGTCTAAAAAACTGTACCGGGGTGATGCCTGTAGCTGCAGCTACAACCACTTCAGCAAAATGACATACAGGTACGAGATTTTGCATGACATGGTTAAAAACAGGAAGGGATGATTCTTGGCCTGGCACCTTTAAGGAAATTGTGAGTTCTCCTTGCTGTAAACAGTGGATCTTTTAGCCGTTTCATAGTAGCTGAGAAGGGAAATTTCTGCTTGACCCCCGGGCCTTTTCTAGTACTTTTTTGTTTACATGTAACAATCAGTATTTCTTGCTCAAACCTTTCTTAGAACCCCCAAACATTATATATTTTAAAGCCGAGGCCCTAGACAAGAAATTGGTGGGTTTTGGAATTTTTTGTGTCACACGGTATTTGCGCAGCAGTATTTCAAACAGAATTTTTGGGGAATAAATACACTTTTTTCAATTCTAAGGCAAAACACCACAATACATAAAATATGAAAGATGATGTTACATAGAAACCAGAATTATTGTCCAAGGTCTGACGTTTGCGTACCTCACATGTGTAGGATGATCGCTGTTTGCGTGCGTGCTGTACCAAAATGTAAAGCGTTTGTTACTGCAACACTTCGTATTCCTGATATGTACCTGCTGAACCATGTACTTGTATGAGAAAATATACTGTTCTTTTTGTATTGCTTCCTTTATGTGAAATCCCTGTTGTTCCTGCCAGCCCCTCTGCTTAACTAATAAAAACTGACCAAGCTAAGCAGGAGTGCACATCATGGTCATTTATCTAGCTATGCTCTCCTCCAATGATCAGACTTGCCCCCCCCCCCCCCCCCCCCCCGCTGCACAGCCATTCACTGGGAAGCTCAGAGTGCTGCTGCTTCTCTCCCCCCTCTCCCCCAGCTCTTATGCAGCTGAGAACAGAGGGAATGTCATCACTTTATAAAAAAAGGGCCAAAAGGTATTTATAATGTATTTTTATATCTATACAAACCATTTTGCCTTTTCCTTTTTATTTTAAACTGAATAGGTTGTTTTACAAGGTGATCTTTTACAATCACTTTAATCTTTTTTTTTTAACTATTTTTTTCTTTTCTATTTCTATTTTTTTTACACTGTCACTTTAAATTTTTTTAGCCTTTTTTTGCTTTCATAGGCAACGTAAACATCCCTTGTGACAGCAATAGTCATGTGACAGGTACTCTTTATGGAGATATCTACCCAGATCCCTCCTCTTCCCTTAAAAGCATTTAATTGCTTCCAGGTTACTATATCATAAAGCCAAACAAAGCCGATTCGGTCTTAGTTTGGCTCTTTCGTTAGCTGATGGAAGTGGGACAGGAGATCCCGGTAAAGCCAAGGAAGGTTATTGTAAGAGCAATCCAGTGGCTAGTTAGCCTCTAAGGATTGCTTTTCTAAAAAAATGTAACTGTGATGATGCCAGCAGCTGCAGGCATCATCCCTGTATATCCACTTGAAGTCTAGCGACATACGGGTACGCCTGTTGATGGGAAATGTTTAAAGTAGAACTCTCTCAATCAACATCTATTCTTTTTTTATCCTTATGCTACTAGCATTAAAGCGTTTGTTAAACCCCCCCCCTCCAAAAAAATGGATCCTGTTCCGTATATACAGCACAGTGCTTGTGCTGTGTATTTTGCCCCTCTGTATCACCTGACATACCTGTGTGATCCTGCCAGTTTCTACCCTCCCCTCTATACTTTGACCAAGATATATCAGGGCTGCTGAGCCCTGACACCGTTGTCAATGTACGTGCCTCCGTCATCCTCTGCTATCTGCAGCTCTACTGTGTCTCCCTCTGCCCCCCCCCACCTACCTGTCAGCTCTCACTAGCGCCACTCTGCTACTCTCCCCACTGCTTCAAAACTAAGTGATCATTACATCATCCCCTCTGTCACATAAAAAGCGGTGTCCTAGTGCCTGTGCTTTATAAAAAAAAGCAGATTTCTACCTGTTTTAATAGTGTCTTCCAGCAATCGCATGACTCCGGGCTTTCTGCTCCTCTCCTCCCCACCTCCCTGGCTCACGTCAGCAGGGGAATCTCGGCCCCGCCCGCTGGAGATATCAGATGGGAGAGCAGAGAGCCTGGAGTCATGTGATCGGTGGAAGACACTGTTAAAACAGGTAGAAATCATTTTTTTTTTTTATAAAGCACAGGCACTAGGATACAGCTTTTTATGTGACAGGTGGGATGATATTGCAGTGCTCCCTGTTAGGTAGGAGCTAGTGGGAATAGATTTTTGGTAGGTGAGGAAAATGCAATCAGGCCTGATTGGTGTGCAGGCCTGATTGTTTTGTTTCTGGGCTGGGAGTGGCTCAGGTAGGATTGAGTGTTTGACAGGTGAGGTCATCAGGACCTCCCACTTCTTTCCAGAAACTGGTGGAAGATTTCTGGACAGAGAGCTAGGGGGAGGTGTAGCCATCTGGAGTATTCTAAGGAGCCCTGACCAATCCCCAATCTGGATTGGCAGGGGGCAGGCCTCCTTAAATACTTAGGGTTAGCCCAATGGAGGGGCAGTAGTTCGGGTGGAAGAGCTGGAATGTAGCTGAGGTTGAGGAGGCCTCACCCGGGAGGGAACCCCGAGTCGGGGGGGGGGGTGACCTTGAGGCCTGGGCTCGGGTGCAGCCAGGAGGATAGGGAGATCCTGGAGAAGCACAAGGGAGCAGGAGAGCAACAGACAGTGCTACTGGAGAAACTCGGCAAGGAGTCCACTGGGTGGTTGGTGAGTGGCACACACCCTGGGAAGCTGTAGAGGCATGCCGGAGCGGATTGGGATGAGAGATAATCTGGGAAGGACGCAGAAGTCAGTAAGGGACTGTGGTGTCATGGAGGCAGTGAAGAAGGCCAATGCAGCTGGAGTGGCTGAAAGGACCTGGAGCAAGAGGATGGGATGGGAGTAGTAGTCCACCAGTTCACCTAGCACAGCAGTGTATCTACACACTTGGGGACCAACTGTCCCTACCTGTAATGGGTGATTCTGAGGTCCTGTGCACAGCATGGCAGGCCTCACCATGTGCTAGTCAGGCTGGAGGAACAGAGAAGGCCTAGTAAATCTCCTTCTGGGTCTGGAAAAAGTAATGTGCAGGAGAGAGGAACTGGAGTTTAAAGAAGCAAGTGAAGTGCTGGAGGAAGAAGTGTAACTGGAGCAAGTGAAGTGCTGGCGGACAAGAAGTGATGTATATACACTGAACTGTATATAGTGGTCCCATGTAAATGATCAACTAATTCTCTAGGCATGCCATAACATCCCCAATCCCCATCCAAGTTCAATCCCCTAATAAAACAAAACAAAGTACCAGCCTGTTCTGTGATTCCGGGTGCGATATGGATGTTATTGAGGGCAGTGTGAGCAGGTGAACCACAACACTCAGCCACCCCTAAAGGGGGACATGGCTACAATATAATGATGAGATAGTGGCTAAACAACCACTTTAATCCCTTGCCTACTGGACACTCTTACCCCCTTCTTGCCCAAGCCAATTTTCAGCTTTCAACGCTGTCACACTTTAAATGACAATTGTGTGGCCATGCAACACTGTACCTTTTGTTCTTTTGGTGGTATTTAAAGTATTACTAAACCTAGTAATATGAAAATAGTTCCCCCCCCCCCCCCCCCCCCCCGCAGTGCCCACAGCTTATTAACCTTCTTTTTACATTAAGATACTGCCACTATATACCTTTTTGGCTGATCTGTATACCTCGGTCACGTGATAAACTGCAGGGTCTGCCCGAGTGCTGAGTGTTAGGAGGAGATTTCCACTATAGCCTGTGTCCTCTATGGGAGGCGGAGTACCCATTAATCAAGATGTGACATCCCACCCACTGTGTTCTTTTTTAGTTACTGGTCATGGAGGAGGAGGGAGGGACTGGGCTGTCATTTAGGATTTGTATACACAACCACATGTGTGATGTCAATATCATGTGACCCAGGCCCGGACTGGGACAAAAAATAGGCCCGGGCATTTTAGACTGGGCAGCCCGATCGGGGTTGGCGGTAAGACAATAGTTTGCATAGGTGGTCGGTGACAGGATATTCTGAGAAACATCCAAGTCCAGCTAAGAGACATCCCCATATAGCACAGGAGAGACATCCCCAGACCAGCAAAGAGACATCCCCAGACCAGCAAAGAGACATCCCCAGACCTGCAAATAGACAGCCCCAGACCTGCAAATAGACAGCCCCAGACCTGCAAATAGACAGCCCCAGACCTGCAAATAGACAGCCCCAGACCTGCAAATAGACAGCCACAAACCTGCAAATAAACAGCCCCAGACCTGCAAATAAACAGCCCCAGACCTGCAAATAAACAGCCCCAGACCTGCAAATAGACAGCCCCAGACCTGCAAATAGACTGCCCCAGACCTGCAAATAGACTGCCCCAGACCTGCAAATAGACAGCCCCAGACCTGCAAATAGACAGCCCCAGACCTGCAAATAGACAGCCCCAGACCTGCAAACAGACAGCCCCAGACCTGCAAATAAACAGCCCAGACCTGCAAATAGACAGCCCCAGACCTGCAAATAGACAGCCCCAGACCTGCAAATAGACAGCCCCAGACCTGCAAATAAACAGCCCAGATCTGCAAATAAACAGCCCAGACCTGCAAACAGACAGCCCCAGACCTGCAAAGAGACAGCCGAGACCTGCAAAGAGACAGCCAAGACCTGCAAAGAGACAGCCCAGACCTGCAAAGAGACAGCCCAGACCTGCAAAGAGACAGCCTCACCTCCTTGTTGTGGCCATTACCTCCTGTCCATGCATTTTCAAGGCAATCCCGCCCTCCCCTGGACTACATCTCCCATAATTCTTTGCAGTACAGAAGGGAGGGGGAGGGAGGAACACTGTGCTCTGTTTCCCTCCCCTAACCTCTGTACTGCGGGGAGAGTGCAGAGAGGAGGGGGCTGAGATAGGAGAGGGGCGGGATGCTGGGAGGGACTGTATTCAGCAGAACACCTGGCAGCTTCCTGGAGGGCGGCGGCCGTGAGATGAGAAGAGCCCGCTCTGTCCTGTGAATGATATTCAGAGGAGGAGCGGCTTCAGCCTGTGTGCTGCTTGTAGCATCGCCGCCGCTCCTCCTCTGAATATCATTCACAGGACAGAGCGGCTCTTCTCATCTCACGGCCGCCGCCCTTCGGGAAGCTGTCAAACAGGATGGAATAGTCGGGACTCGGGCGGGCGGCCAGAATGACATGCGGACTAGCAGCCCCGGCCCACCGGGCATATGCCCGGGGTGCCCTATGGCCAGTCCGCCCCTGATGTGACCTGAAAAGCTCAGCTCAAACAGTAACTGTTCTCTCCAGCAATAGAAACCAAACTGTTCATGTGCAGCAGTACTACCCTCACCGTGTATTATCTGGCCTTGCCAAGAGAGACCCTGCAGGAGGGGAGGATCTGTCCATACAGGATCAAAAATCTTTTTTACACAATGCAGAGGATTAACCTCATAAGTTCCACAGTGAGTATAACAAGCATGTTATTCTGCATATACAGACAGATTTTATATGTGGGTTTTGTAACACTTTAATCACTGCTGGGTTTTCTATTTTTTGCTAAAAAAAAACTAAAAAAGACCGAAAGTTTTTCTTAGTATCTGTCAGTAAATTTCATAAATAAGTAATTTTTCTTCTTCACAGATGTGCGCTGATGAGGCGGCACTGATAGGCTGCACTGATGAGGCGGCACTTATGGACACTGATGAGGCAGCACTGAAGGGCACTGATTAGGTGGCACTGAAGAGGAGGTACTAATGTGCCACAATGATGGGCACTAATAGGTGGCACTGATGTGCATCGATAGGCGGCATTGGTGGGCAATGATAGCCGGCACAGGTGAGCAGGCACTGATGGGCATTGGAAGGCAGCACTGACTGGCATCACTGATCGGTGTCACTGATAGGCACTGCTGGGGCTGTACTGTAATCAGGGCACTGATGATCAGTGCCCTGATTACCTGTACAGGTCTCCCCTGGGAGGAGATGCTGTTGATTAGTTCTCCTCGCCACACACACTGTCAGTGTGAGCTGAGGAGTGCCGATAAACGTCACTTCCTTGTTTACATGTGACCGGCTGTACTTGGACACAGCCAATCACATGGGCAAAGAGCTGCGTCATCGGCCCTTTACCGAGATCGGGGCTGCGATCGCAGTGCTGCGTGCCCCCATGGGGGGGAATGTGAGTTAGGGATCTTAGAGTTTAAGCTCCTTGAGGGCAGGGATGTAAATGTACTATATACTGTATGTCAAGTGCTGCGTAAATTGATGGCGCTATAGAAGTACCTGTAATAAATAAATAAAATATATTTCTTCATTTGCTTCCTGGTATCAGGCGTAGAACAAAATGTTATGCATTCTAGGAGTCTTCATGGTAATTTTTTTTTTCTTTTATCTGTATGAAGGAAAGAGGAGGGGTTTTCTCAGCTAAGCACACCATCCTGCCTGCATAGTCATGCTAATGGCAGATGGATTCCGCAAGGGTCAAGTCCTGGGAAAAAAAAAGTGTGGGAACTCACCCAAGATTCCTGCCCCCACCTTAAACATTAAAAAGTGCGTTTGTGTATATATATATATATATATATATATATATACACACACACACACAGTCCTCAGGCCGTCTGTGTTGATTGTGCAATGTGGAGCCAAGGCCCAGGGCTGCGCACTCCTCAGTGCCCATCAAATGCAGCCTGATCAGTGCCCATCAAATGCAGCCTGATCAGTGCCCATCAAATGTAGCCCTTACCAGTGCCCAGCACTGCGGCCTCACCAGTGCCCAGCAATGTGGCCTTACCAGTGCCCAGCAATGCAGCCTTACCAGTGCCCAGAAATTCAGCATCATCAGTGTCCCCATCAGTGCAGCCTGATCAGTGTCCCCATCAGTGCAGCCTGATCAGTGTCCCCATCAGTGCAGCCTGATCAGTTTTCATATCAGTGCAGCCTGATCAGTGCCCCCAGCAATGCAGCTTGCTCACTGTCCCCAGCAATGCAGCCTGATCAGTGCCCATAAAATGCAGCCTGATCAGTGCCCATCAAATGTAGCCCTTACCAGTGCCCAGCAATGTGGCCTCACCAATGCCCAGCACTGTGGCCTCACCAGTGCCCAGCAATGCGGCCTTACCAGTGCCCAGCAATTCAGCCTGATCAGTGTCCCCATCAGTGCAGCATGATCAGTGTCCCCATCAGTGCAGCCTGATCAGTGTCCCCATCAGTGCAGCCTGATCAGTGTCCCCATCAGTGCAGCCTGATCAGTGCCCCCAGCAATGCAGCCTGATCAGTGTCCCCAGCAATGCAGCCTGATCAGTGTCCCCAGCAATGCAGCCTGATCGGTATCCCCATCAGTGCACCCTGATCAGTGTCCCCATCAGTGCAGCCTGATCAGTGTCCCAATAATGCAGCCTGATCAGTGTAACCAGCAATGCAGCCAGATCAGTGTCCCCATCAGTGCAGCCTGATCAGTGCCCCCAGAAATGCAGCCTGATCAGTGCTTCCAGCAATGTAGACTGATCAGTGTCAACATCAGTGCAGCCTGATCAGTGCCCCCAGCAATGCAGCCTGATCAGTGTCCCGATCAGTGCAGGCTGATCAGTGTCCCAATCAGCGCAGGCTGATCAGTGACCCCATCAGTGCGGGCTGATCAGTGCCCCCATCAGTGCAGGCTGATCGGTGTCTCCATCAGTGCAGCCCGATCAGTGCCCATGAAATGCAGCCTGATCAGTGCCCATCAAATGCAGCTTTACCAGTGCCCAGCAATGCGGCCTCACCAGTGCCCAGCAATGTGGCCTCACCAGTGCCCAGCACTGTGGCCTCACCAGTGCCCAGCAATGCGGCCTCACCAGTGCCCAGTAATGTGGCCTTACCAGTGCCCAGCAATTCAGCATGATCAGTGTCCCCATCAGTGCAGCCTGATCAGTGTCCCCATCAGTGCAGCATGATCAGTGTCCCCATCAGTGCAGCCTGATCAGTGTCCATATCAGTGCAGCCTGATCAGTGCCCCCAGCAATGCAGCCTGCTCAGTGTCCCCAGCAATGCAGCCTGATCAGTGTCCCCAGCAATGCAGCCTGATCATACTCCCCATCAGTGCAGCCTGATCAGTCTCCCCAGCAATGCAGCCTGATCAGTATCCCCATCAGTGCACCCTGATCAGTGTCCCCATCAGTGCAGCCTGATCGGTGTCTCCACCAGTGCAGCCTGATCGGTGTCTCCACCAGTGCAGCCTGATCAGTGCCCTCATCAGTGCAGCCTGATCAGTGTCCCAACAATGCAGCCTGATCAGTGTAACCAGCAATACAGCCAGATCAGTGTCCCCATCAGTGCAGCCTGATAAGTGCCCCCAGAAATGCAGCCTGATCAGTGCCTCCAGCAATGTAGCCTGATCAGTGTCAACATCAGTGCAGCCTGATCAGTGCCCCCAGCAATGCAGCCTGATCAGTGTCCCGATCAGTGCAGGCTGATCAGTGTCCCCATCGGTGCAGGCTGATCAGTGCCCCCATCAGTGCAGCCTGATCAGTACCCATCAAATGCAGCCTGATCAGTGCCCATCAAATGCAGCTTTACCAGTGCCCAGCAATGCGGCCTCACCAGTGCCCAGCAATGCTGCCTCACCAGTGCCCAGCAATGCTGCCTCACCAGTGCCCAGCATTGCGGCCTTACCAGTGCCCAGCAATGCAGCCTGATCAGTGTCCCAATCAGTGCAGGCTGATCAGTGCCCCTATCAGTGCAGGCTGATCATTGCCCCCATCAGTGCAGGCTGATCGGTGTCCCCATCAGTGAAGCCTGATCAGTGCCCAGCAAATGCAGCCTGATCAGTGCCCGTCAAATGTAGCCCTTACCAGTGCCCATCAAATGCAGCTTTACCAGTGCCCAGCAATGCAGCCTCACCAGTGCCCAGCAATGCGGCTGCACCAGTGCCCAGCAATGTGGCCTTACCAGTGCCCGGTAATGCAACCTTACCAGTGCCCAGCAATTCAGCCTGATCAGTGTCCCCAGCAATGCACCCTGATCAGTGTCCCCATCAGTGCAGCCTGATCAGTGTCCCCATCACTGCATCTTAATCAGTGTTCCCATCAGTGCAGCCTGATCAGTGTCCCCATCAGTGCAGCCTGATCAGTGTCCCTATCAGTGCAGCCTGATCAGTGCCCCCAGTAATGCAGCCTGATCAGTGCCCCCAGCAATGCAGCCTGATCAGTCTCCCCATTAATGCAGCCTGATCGGTGTCCCCACAATGCAGCCTGATCAGTGTCCCCAACAGTGCAGCCTGATCAGTGACCCAAACAGTGCAGCCTGATCAGTGCCCCCAGCAATGCAGCCTGATCAGTGTCCCTATCAGTGCAGCCTGATCAGTGTCCCCATCAATGCAGCCTGATCAGTGCCCCCAGCAATGCAGCCTGATCAGTGTCCCCATCAGTGCAGGCTGATCAGTGTCCCCATCAGTGCAGGCTGATCAGTGCCCCCATCAGTGTATCCTAATCAGTGTCCCTGTCAGGGCAGCCTGATCAGTGCCTCCAGAAATGCAGCCTGATCAGTGTACCCATCAGTGCAACCTGATCAGTGTCCCCAGCAATGCAGCCTGATCAGTGCCCCCAGCAATGCAGCCTGATCAGTGCCCCCCGGCAATGCAGCCTGATCAGTGCCCCCCCGGCAATGCAGCCTGATCAGTGTCCCCAGCAAAGCAGCCTGATCAGCGTCCTTATCAGTGCAGCCTGATCAGTGTCCCCAGCAATACAACCTGATAAGTGTCCCCATTAGTGCAGCCTGATCAGTGTTACCATCAATGCAGCCTGATCAGTGTCCCCATCAGTGTATCCTGATCAGTGTTACCATCAATGCAGCCTGATCAGTGTCCCCATCAGTGCATCCTGATCAGTGTCCCCATCAGTGCAGCCTGATCAGTGCCCCCATCAGTGCAGCTTGATCAGCCCCCCCCCCCGCAGAGCAGCCTGATCAGTGTCCCCATCAGTGCAGCCTGATCAGTGTCCCCATCAGTGCAGCCTGATCAGTGTCCCTATCAGTGCAGCCTGATCAGTGCCCCCCAACAATGCAGCCTGATCAGTGTCCCCAGCAATGCAGCCTGATCAGTGCCCCCAGCAATGCACCCTGATCAGTGTCCCCATCAGTGCAGCCTGATCAGTGTCCCCATCAGTGCAGGCTGATCAATGCCCCCATCAGTGCAGCCTGATCAGTGTCCCCATCAGTGCAGCCCAATCAGTGCCCTCAGCAATGTAGCCTGATTAGTGTCCCCATCAGTGCAACCTGGTCAGTGTCACCATCAGTGCAGCCTGATCAGTGTTACCATCAATGCAGCCTTATCTGTGTCCCCATCGGTGCAGCCTGATCAGTGTCTCCATCAGTGCAGTCTGATCAGTGTCCCCATTAGTGGATCCTGATCAGTGTCCCCAGCAATGCAGCCTGATCAATGCCCCCAGCAATTCAGTCTGATCAATGCACCCATCAGTGCAGCCTGATCAGTGTCCCCATCAGTGCAGCCCGATCAGTGCCCTCAGCAATGTAGCCTGATTAGTGTCCCCATCAGTGCAACCTGGTCAGTGTCACCATCAGTGCAGCCTGATCAGTGTTACCATCAATGAAGCCTTATCTGTGTCCCCATCAGTGCAGCCTGATCAGAGTCCCCATCATTGCAGCCTGATTAATGCCCCCAGCAATGCAGCCTGATCAGTGCCCCCATCAGTGCAGCCTGATCAGTGTCTCCATCAGAGCAGCCTGAGCAGTGTCCCCATGAGTCCAGCCTGATCAGTACTCCCAGCAGTGCAGCCTGATCAGTGTCCCCATCAGTGCTGCCTTATCAGTGCCCCCATCAGTGCCCCTAACAGTGCAGCCTGATCAGTGCCCCCAGCAGTGCAGCCTGATCAGTGTCCCCATAAGAGCAGCCTGAGCAGTGTCCCCACCAGTGCAGCCTGATCAGTGCTCCCAGCAGTTCAGCCTGATCACTGTCCCCATCAGTGCAGCCTTATCAGTGTCCCCATCAGTGCAGTCTGATCAGTGCCCCCAGCAATTCAGCCTTACCAGTGCCAACAAGGGTCAGTCCGCCCTGGTGCCACACATTGGGGAGGGGGTGGTGTCATCCCAGCGCGCCCATCCTCCCCTCTCTTGGCCCTCCTCCTCCTCCAGCGGCCCCTGTAACAAGGTCCCGTCTCCTATAATACACGCCGGTGACACTGGCATTGTTCCACTTATCACTGGACCCTAGGAGGCAGGACCTTGTTACAGGGGCCGCTGGAGGAGGAAGAGGGCAGAGGAAGGGGAGGATGGGTACGCTGGGATGACATCCTCCCCTCCCCAGTGTGTGGCACCCAGGGTGGACTGACCCCTGTTGGCACAGTTGCCCTGCCCTTCCCGCACACCACACTGCCTGCCACAGCTCACAGTCCAGAAGGACGCGGCTGCTAATGGGAACAACATTCCTGGTGTGGAATAAGTGCAGGTACGTCATTCCCACGCGTTTCCGCAGTTTGCTCTGCATATTAACCCTTTCCCGTCCGCTCTATAGCCAAATGACGGCTACAGTGAGGGCCTTAATTGCCATTGTCAATGAGAATCGTCTGATCACAGATCGGAGTAAGGGGCCGATCCCGGCCCCTTACCACGTGATCAGCTGTCAACCAAAGACAGCTGATCACATGATATAAACAGAAGATTGGTAATCTGCCGATACTTGCCTACGCAGTGCCCTCCAGAGCCACTTGGCAGTGCCCACCAGTGCCACCTACAGGTGCATATCACTGCCGCCTACCAGTGCCTGCCATTGCCACGTATTAGTGTCCATCAGTGCTGCCAACCAGTGCCCATCAGTGCCTCATCATCAGTGCCACCTATCAGTGCTGCCCATCAGTGTCACCTATCAGTGCCCTTCAATTCCACCCATCAGTGCCCTTCAGTTCTGCCCATCAGTGCCCACCAGTGCCACCTATCGGTGCCCCTCAGTGGTGCCTTATTAGTGCCCATCAGTGCTGCCTCATCAGCACGCATCAATGAAGGAGAAAAATTACATATTTTTAAAATTTTATAGCAAACTATGAAACTCTTCTTTTTTGGTAATTTTTTGGTATTTTTCCATTTTTTTTGGCAAAAGCAAAACCCAGCAGTGATTAAATACCACCAAAAGAAAGCTCTATTTGTTTGAAAAAAAAATGATAAAAATGTAATTTGGGTACAGTGTAACATGACCGCGCAATTGTCATTCAAAGAGTGACAGCGCTGAAAGCTGACAATTGGCCTGGGCAGGAAGGAGGTTTAAGTGCCTAGTAAGCAAGCAGTTAAAAATGTATTAAACAGTGTTTTTAGGTTGTGGTACTCAGATACGGTTAAAGTGCTAATATACTGCAGCGCAAAGTCCAACAAATTAAATATAAAGTGCTACTATATTGCAGCGCAAAGTCCAACTATGTGCTAAAGGAAATAAGTATTCACACTCATAAGCTGTGATTATCAGTTGGAATGCAGCCCATCACCAGTGTCACCACCACACTTGGCACCCTTACCGGAACAGGACGACCCTCTTTTATGGAAGGTCAGAGTAAGCCTGGTTTAAACTCCAGATATGGTAGTCCCTCCGGCTCGCACAGAAGCCCTCAGCAAGTCAGCCTCTCCTTCTGCTGCTCTCCAATACGGCTCAATACGCATTTTGTCATAAGCATGACATTGTGGTCACACCCCTGACAATGTCATGCTTATGACAAAATGCGTTGGGTGGAGCCAAGGGACGCTTTGACGTTTGACACATGAGACTAGGAAGTGGACGAACGGGCGCCATCTTTGTGGCTGGATGCCGAAATCAACATACAGGACACGGTTTTTATTTCACTAACATATTGTCTGCACTATGGGCTGTTTATGCTTTATTGTATGATCGTGCTTGCTTGCCACATGGGACCATGTTGTTGAGCCGTATTGGAGAGCAGCAGAAGGAGAGGCTGACTTGCTGAGGGCGTCTGTGCGAGCCGGAGGGACTACCATATCTGGAGTTTAAACCAGGCTTACTCTGACCTTCCATAATAGAGGGTCGTCCTGTTCCGGTAAGGGTGCCAAGTGTGGTGGTGACACTGGTGACGGGCTGCACTCCAATTGATACTCACAGCTTATGAGTGTGAATACTTATTTCCTTTAGCACATAGTTGGACTTTGCGCTGCAATATAGTAGCACTTTATATTTCATTTGTTGGACTTTGCGCTGCAGTATATTAGCACTTTATATTTATTGGTTATACCGGACCTGTCTCAGCTGCATAACCTTGTCCATCATATACCAAGGACTCTAGCACAGGATTGTGTTTTTTGTTTAACTCAGATACGGTTGAATTTGCTTTAATTTGCTGAGGGTTGCAAGACTAGTAAAGAACACTTAGTTTTTAGTATGGAAGCAATGTTGTTATGCAAGCTCTCTGACAATCTAAGCATCTCTACTTGTGCCTATTGTCTCCCACTTGGAATTACAGTTGGAGGCCTCTTTACAGAGATGACATAAAGGCAGCAGAGACAACAGTGTAGATCTTTACTGTATGCCTCTTCAAAGTTAATTGATAAACACTATGCGCTGCACAAGCATCAGGCACACAGAAACACAGCCTGATGGCAATGCAGGCTTATTACACACAAGGAGGAGATAGGTTAAGCTGCTCCAAGCACTTCACTTTAGTTAGTCCTTAAATTGAATGTCTGCATGGGGGGAGGTCTGGCCTTTTACTTGGAGGAAAACCAACTGCACTACATTAATGCTACTCAAAAACTGCTGTTTGACAACAAAATTAGATTTTACTCCTTGTCCGCTTTGAAGACTAAAAAGATGCACTATCATTGTGCTTTTTTCATGATGCCCTGAGAGATGAGTTTGGGTGTTCTCCAAACCCATCTGTAGCTGAACTCTTATGTAGCCTTGTGCTCCCTTGGGAGTAGCTAGTAGTTGTGGTTCACCTTATAGCTGCCCTCAATCCCACCATATCTCACACATCTGTAGACACTGACCAGGCCGGCACTTTTTTTTTTTTTCTTTTTTTCTCCACTTCAGTAAGTCCTTTTTAGAGACCCTTGAGTTTTCATTCATTTTTCCGTCTCTGACACAAACTTATCATCATCGTGGCATTTTCTTTCTTATCTTTATTACATCTTTATTTATTTAAAATTTCCCTTAGCATCTCAGAGACTGTCCTCTCATACTGCTTTTATATACCCCCCCCCCTCTCTCTCTCCACTTCTCTTCTCTCTTTCCAGTTTTTACTCATCCTCTTTGAGAACCTCTCCTCTCTTCCTTAATTGCCATCTAATCTAGAGATATTCCTTTTTCCCTCATGTCCATATATTCTTCTGATTTCTTGAATTCTATCCACTTCTCCCATCTCCTCTGATATATTTCCCTTGTATCTTCTACTTCGTAGATTGACTCCTCCATAGATCTTATCCATTCTATCTTTTGTAACCATTCTGTCAATGTTGGGATCTCGGTGGTTTTCCACTTTCTTGGTATTAGGCTTTTTGCTGTATTTAGGAGTATTGGCACCAGTGTGTTTCTATATTGCTTTTCTGGTTTTCCTGTTAGATGGAATAGGCATTCCCATGGGTCCATATTGATTTGTTCCCCTGTGATACTATAGATATTTCTAACCATTTCCTTCCAGTATTCCTCAACTTTTGGACAGTTCCACCAAATATGTGCATAGGTGCCCGGGGCATCACACCCCTCCAACAATTTTGTGGTCCGTCTCCTCGTATCCTCTGTGCTTTCTTTGGTGTAATGTACCACCTTGCCATTACTTTATAATTTAACTCTTTTGTTCTTTGATCTTTTGCAGTGTTGGAAAACATCCTCAATATCTTATCCCTAGTTTCCTCATCTTGTATTATCCCTATTTCTTCTTCCCATTTCCCTAAATATGTGGGGATTTTAGGCTCTGCCTCACTCACCAGAATTTTATATATTTTTGATACCGACCTCTTTAGGCTCTGAGATGAGCTTATTAATTTCTCTATCACCCTCATATTTTCTTTCCCTTTCAGTGGTTGTGGCATTGCTTGTGTGAAGTGTTTAATTTGTGCATATCTCCATTTATCCAGGGGTTTAGTTCCCCACCTTTGTGTAATCTCTTCATACGTGCAGATTCTATTTCCCTCCATTATATCTTGGAGACATATTTCTTCTTTTTTTGCCCATCTAATGAAATATAAGTATTCCTCTTTCCCTGGTCTGAAATAATTTGTGTCTAACAAAGACATTAACGGTGAGTTGTGCTTCCATTTATTTTTCTTCATTATATTATCCCATATTTTAAATGTTTTTTTTGTTATTGTGCTCGTACTTTTTGCTAATTCTCTAAATTCTTTTGGTATCCATATCATTTTTCCCAGATCCGTTTTACTTGCCGGCACTTGTTTTTGTTGTTTTATTTAGGGGAAATAACTTGGAAGGGCAAAAGGGGTGACTGTGGGATGCCCCAAGAATTATAGTACATGAACTCCATATACATTCCTGTATATGCACGCTTATTCTGCAGACTCTCCTTCTGCAGACTGTTACTCCTCACAACTCTCCAGCACCTCACTTGCTGACTGTTTCTCCTACAGCTCGCTCTCCACTTAGTTTCCAACTCGGAAATAAATTTATCAAGCTTCTCTACTCTTTTCTCTTCACTGTGGCTAGCACAGGGTGAGGCCTACACTGTGTCAGCAGAACCTCAGGACCACCCATTATAGGCCAGGGATCACAGCCCCTGAATATGTAACAAAGTACTTGAGTGCTAGCCGGGCCTTTGATGGACTACAACTCCAAGCCCATTCCTCTTCCAGGTCCCACCGAACTGCTTTTCCTCAGTGACACTCCTTCCCCTGACTGGCTCCCAAGGCTTCCACAGACTGTCCGCTATTCCTCTCCCAGCTTGCTGCAGCACTTTCTCTTCCAGCTGCCAGGGTCTGTCACTCACCGACACCGGTGGATCACTTTAAAGTCTCTCTCTGTGTAGCACCTCCGCTGTTCTCTTATTCCCTTGTGCGACTTCAGGAATCACCTCCACTCCTGGCTGCACCCAAACCTCCAGGTCTCAAGGTCACCCCCCCCACGCAGATGGGGATGACCTCCTGGGGAGAGGCCTCCACAGCGCCTCCTGCTACATCTCAGACTTCCACCCGACACCTCCTCCATAGCTGACCCAGCCCCGAGTATATGAGAAGGTCTGCCCCCTGCCAATCTAGATTGGGGATTGGTCAGGGCTTCCCATGACACTTCAAATGATGCCACCTCTTGCCCCACCTTCACTCTAGAGAGTTCTAGTGCTTTCCAGAAGAAGGTAGGAGGGTTTAATGACATCATCTGTTGGACTGCCCCCGCCCTATCTGAGCCACTCCCCAAGCCCAGATCAAAACACTCAGGCCTGACTAAATTTTGCTTCTCCTAGCAAAACCCTGCTACAAAAATGCACCTCCACTATGGTCGCTACACTATACTTGCTCTCTTTTTATTTTTCCACTCCAATGAGCTGTGCTCCAGACCATTACAGCCCTGCAGCTTGCCTTTTTGTTTATGTGAGCTCCTGCTGGATGGTAATGACCAGCCTGCATCTCAGAGTAAAAAAGTGCAGAGTTTGGCTAGAGATGAGTTTGGAGGACGCCCAAGCTCATCTTTACTTGCCATCTACAAAGCCAAAGTATACAGTACCTTCCTAAATAACATGGAAACCCCTCTTTCTGAAGTTGGAACATTGCAAGATAAGAAGAGGGCACTTCATCTCACCCCTTACATAGTAATTGAGAATTTCTTATACTGGAAATTGCTGAACAGGTATGCAAAAGTATCTGGCATGTGCTGTGTACTAGGCATTGATCTGGGCATCCCAGGGATACTAGTGTAGCGCCCCCATAGTATAGGTGCTTTACTTTTGTAGATTTTTGATAGGAGAGGAAAAATCCAATAAGACAGGCCTGAATGTTTTGATCTGGGCTTGGGGAGTAGCTCAGGGAGGGGCTGGAGATAGAGGGAAGGACCACCCCTTGGAGATTCCTCCCCCTTGAGCTTGGAAGGTTCTAGAAAGGGGGATGGAGGAGGAGGTGTCACTTCCTGATGTATGACAAGGAGCTCTGACCAATCCAGTGGCTGGCCTCCTTAAATACAGCAATCTACTAGCGGGTGTCAGGAGAGTTCATGTTACATAGTTAGGTTGAAAAAAGACACAAGTCCATCCAGTTCAACCAAAAAAAAAAATATATATATATATATATATATATATATATATATATATATATCCAAATAATCCCATATACAATCCTTCACCCACAGTTGATCCGGAGGAAGGCAAAAAACCCCAGCAAAGCGTGCCCCGAGAGGCAATCGGATTCACCCTGGATCAACTTTACCTAAGAATGTTAGTACCCAGTTATATTATTTACAATAAGGAAAGAATCCAGGCCTTTTTTAAAGCAATCAACCGTGCTGGCCAAAACCACCTCTGGAGGGAGTCTATTCCACATTTTCACAGCTCTTACTGCGAAGAAACCTTTCCATATTTGTAGATGAAATCTTTTTTCCTCTAGACGTAAAGAGAGTGTCCCCTTGACCTTTGTGATGACCTTAAAGTAAATAACTCAACACCAAGTTCACTATATGGACCACTTATATACTTGTACATGTTGATCATATCCCCCCTTAATCTCCTCTTCTCAAGAGAGAATAAATTCAGATCCTCTAATCTTTCCTCATAGCGGAACTCCTCCATGCCTCTTATTAGTTTGGTTGCCCTTCTCTGCACTTTCTCCAGTTTCCCGATATCCTTTTTGAGAACTGGTGCCCAAAACTGAACTGCATATTCCAGATGAGGTCTTACTAATGATTTGTACAGGAGCAAAATAATGTCTCTATCTCTGGAGTCCATACCTCTCTTAATACAAGAAAGGATTTTGCTTGCTTTGGAAACCGCAGCTTGGCATTGCATGCCATTATTAAGCTTATGATCTACCAAAACCCCTAGATCCTTCTCCACTATGGATTCCCCCAGTTGTATTCCACCTAGTATGTACGATGCATGCATATTCATAGCCCCCAAGTGCATAACTTTACATTTATCAACATTAAACCTCATTTGCCACACAGTCGCCCAATTAGACAGCGCACTGAGGTCTGCTTGTAAGTTGGAGACATCCTGCAAGGACGTTATTCACTGCATGGTGCCTGCAACCACTGAAATGGTACTTTTAATCCCAGACCCTATATCATTTATAAATATATTGAAAAGTAAGGGTCCCAACACTGAACCTTGGGGTACACCACTGATAACCTTAAACCATTCGTTAAACATTTACCTATCTTTTGACCGATTTTCTGTCTTAAGTCTCTCATCACCAATTACTAAGAATAAGACTTACCAAATTCCAATAGTCACCACATGGGGTTCCAAGTCACAACCCTGGGAATGAAAAGTTATATAAATATTTACTATATCCCAGACCCTAATTTTCATGGTAAAGTCACCAACGTCCGTGGTACGTCACTTATTGCAGGAACGTCCTACAGAGGTTGAATGTTCGTCTGGAGTCACGCGACAGATTAACCCGCTGACACACCGTTTACTCCAAATTACAACTATTTACATTTCAATACGTGAACCCCCGATACTTATACGTACGTAGCATGTATGATCCACCTTATGTTGACCCCCTTAGGTATCACCTCTTCCTAGATCCCCAAAACCATCTAGTATTCGAATTATTACCGTACGTT
>BLSH010436703.1:247929-259632 GCA_018402905.1 Glandirana rugosa
GGGTCTAATGGATCCTGGAGGGGGGGGGGGGGTCTCTCTAACAGAGATCCTCTCTGTGTCCATTTGAGAGTCTATATTAGAAAGAGTCCTCACCAGGCCCCATTGGAGACTACAACGGAGTCTAATGGGACCTGGAGGTGGGTCTATCTAACAGAGGCCCTCTCTGTGACCATTGGAGAGTCTTTGATAGAAAAAGTCCCCTCCAGGCCCCATGAGAGACTACATTAGCGTGTCACTGAACAATAGTAAAAATAAACAATATTATATTAATAGCACTTTGATGCCCAGGCCCAGCCCTAGAAGACTTCACTTACCTTACATAATGGGTGCTGAGACTAGCTGCTGGTCCTCCTGGGGCTTGCTGCTGTTCCCGATTCCTGGCTGCTGGTCCTGGCTTCTGGGGTCTGGATGCTATGGCCTGGGGTCTGGCTGCTGGTCCAGGTGTTTGGCTACTAGGCTCTGGCGTCTGGCTGCCGGTCCTAAGGTCTGGGGCTAAGAATTTGGCTGCTAGGGCCTGGGGTCTGGCTGCTGGTCCTGGGGTCTGGATACTAGTCCCAGGGGCTGGCTGCTGGGCTCTTGGGTCTGGCTGCTGGTCCTGGGATCTGGCTGCTGGGGGTCTGTCTGCTGGCTGGTCCTGGTTGCTGGTCCTGGGACCTTGCTGCTGGGGCCAAGGGTCTGGCTGCTGGGCCTGGGATCTGACTGCTGGTATTGGATGCTAGTGTTGGGGGCTGACTACTAGGCTCTGGGGTCTGACTGCAGGTCCTAGGGCCTGGGGTCTGGCAGCTGGGGCGATCCCAGTCAGAGGAATCCCTAGGAAGGAAGGGGGTGGGTGGAGGAGGCAGAGAGAAGACATACAGAGCCCCATATAGCAGTGTACAGAGCCCCCAGATAGGGGCTTGCAGCACTGACAGACTTTCCCCTCCGCACCCCCCCCCGAAATCTGGACAAAGTCCCGCACTTACCCCATCTCTTAGACGGGGTGGCAGTGTGCAGAGCCAGCGAACGGGGATCATGCTGGACTGTGCAGACTCATGGATGGTCTGCACGGGAGCCAGGACTAAAACCCGGTGGAGTGCTGCTCCTGCGCGAGTAATCACTCAGCCAGCACGTCCACCACAGTCCTGCCCCCGCCCATTGCATCCAATGACAGTCAATCACTGGCTCAGCAGCCAATCAGACTATGTGTGTGCGCGCCTATTGAGCACACATACATAGTCTTTAATGACTGACCAATCAGCAGACAGCAAGTCAATATACCGACGCCTCCTGTAGGGGTCGGGCTGACTTTTTTTTTCTTGTCAGTGCCCCTTATTGACCGGCCGCCGCTGGCTCCAGTACTCTCACAAACAAATTCCACTAGTAAGGTGGGGAATTATGTTTTGCCCTCTAGCTTAGTGCTGACAGGTTACATTACCAACTCTGTCTGCTTAATGTTTTAACATCGGTTCACAAAAAAAATATAACAAAGAACATAAAAGACAAAAATGGAAGGTGCACACAGCTAGTGGCTTACCAATGCAATTTCATACATGATCATTTTCATAAAAGGTGGGTACTTACAAACAGTAACTATTCTAAGCCCCAAAATCACAGTGTCTAAACATGTACTATATACCATCACTGCGTATAAACTGACACATTTTGGTGGCGCAGCCCCTTCCTCAGAGTAAACTAGCTCTGAGGAAGGGGTTGTGTCCCCCAAAACGCATCTGTTATACCCCGTGATGGTATATAGCACAGGTTTAGACACTGATTTTGGGGCTTAGAATAGTTACTGTTTGTAAGTACCCACCTTTTATGAATGTGATCATGTATGAAATCTCCTTAGTAAGCCACTAGGTGTGCGTGCCGTCCATTTTTGACTTTTTGGGAGGTTAGATCAGATCACCCAATCTGAGGAAGGCAGCATCCCCCAGTCTTGGGATACTGATGTTCCCGTTGCCCTTCACTTTAGAAAACCACTAAAAATGGAAGTGACTGACTTTAAGTGTATCTAATGTATTTAGAATTGCTTGGTTACCCAAACAACAAGGAGAAATCCTGCAAAACCTACATGTTCGATATAAATATCTTTGCTTGTTAAAGCACCTGTGAATGTGCTTAAGATAAAAATGTCTGTACCCTACAATGTGTGGCTTCTTATTACATTGCTCTATACCTGTAATCTTAAAAAGTTGTGGTATTTAAGGTTACAATGTGCTCCTACATGTTGCCAACTCCTGCAAATTTGAGCAAGGAATTTTTTAAGGAGTTGTAAAGGCATAATGTTTTTTCTCTTCATGCATTCAATGCTGTGTGTGTGTGTGTGTGTGTGTGTGTGTGTGTGTGTGTGTGTGTGTGTGTGTGTGTGTGTGTGTGTGTGTGTGTGTGTCAGACCCACAGCACCACAGAATACTTAGCTGAAGAGGATATTGTGACCTCATGTTTAAATTAAAGGTACCATTTCCCCTATTGGAGCAAATGTCAAAAGAAACTCACATTTTGGAAGATATTTTACACACAGAAGGAGAGACAACCGTAGTTAAACAGAATAATCTTTTTTTTTTTTATGATAAAAAGGTAGGCTTTACACTGGATCGGTAAGGAATTGCTGCCACAAAACTGCCCCTCTCGCCACAAAATAGTCCAGGTATTTTTGGCACAAATCACAGGCTATTCGGGAGGGCAAGACAGCACAGGAATTTTCGATGGGCATCATACCCTCAACAGACCCAAGTCCTTCGGCCTCTACACTAGGCCCTGGCACTGCAGGGGCCATGTCAGTTGGCAGGGAGCCGATGTAGCTATCTGCAAGGTTATTGGTGTGAAAAACAGCCTAAAACATCTATAATTAAATATTCTTTGCTCTGGAGTGAGGTGACGCATAAGAAAGGGCTTCAGCAGATGTTTCCCAAGAGCAAAGGCCTTATCTGCCACAAACACAAAATTAAGACCCTCAATATTTTGCTTGGCGGAAGGTAAGCTTAAGGTGCCATTCTGTAGCTGCCGACAGAATTCAGTCTGCATAATCACTCCTCCATCCGAGTTGTGCCATTCTTCCCAATGTCCAAAGAAACTCAGAATTTGCTGACACAACAGCTAGTATCACTATACTGGAAAATCCTTTATAATTAAAACAAGACCCAGAGTTGGGCGGTGTGACAATCCAGATGTGCTTGCCATCAATAGCAGCCCCACAGTTGGGAAAATCCCATTGATGTAGAAACTGGCCTACAACTTCCTGCCACTGCTCTGGGCTGGATGGGAACTGTGGAGAAAAGGAAAAACAATTAGTACTTCAGCAAATATTGCAATCATATTTGATACACAAATGCTTAGCCAACATAAGATACACTTAGAGGATTTCCAGACAAAAGTGGAAGGTCAACTTATCTGCTTCCTCAGCCTCCTCTGGTTCACAGTTGGCACCTTTCGGGGGGAGGGGAGGTAATGGGTAGATGTTTTGGACAGGTAAGCCTCTCCACTTCCACGAGAGCTTGCTGCAGGAAGATTTATTGGTAGTTTGATCACCTCCTCCTTACTCTATTGCCAGCCCAGTGGACTGGTAAAGAAGTGTCATAATCTAAAGCTGGATACACACTATCCAATTTTCTCCAGATTCTTTCCTTTAGATTTATCAAAACCATATAATAGGAGGTCAAACTTCAGAGTTTCAATTTGTATGTAATCAAGCAGGCCCTTGCACTACATGGTTTTGGAAAAGAAGAAGGAAATCTGACAACAAAAGTTTAATAGTGTGTATGGGGGTCTGAAAAGTCAGCAAATACAGTATTTGGATCTTCTGACTTTTTGACTGGGGGTGAGGGGCACACTCAGCTTTTGCATAATAGGGCCTAATGTACTCTGTTAGATTTTTCTCCCGAAAATAACCGCTTTTAAAACATTTGTGTTTTAGGGTAAGCCACAAAATGTATCTGCAGGACAAAAATGTTAACAGGGTAGATGTGTATAGACACAGGATAACATGCTGGGAGGTTACTGTAGGAAAATATGCCTGTAGCCGAAAAAGGAGCTGGAAAACCTTACAACATGCATGAGGACAAAGAGGACATTCACAGCATATTAATAAAAAAATTGACAGAAAAACATCAAGCACAAACATAGACATAGAATGTTGTATAAACATAAAATCTACCCTAATATAGTCCTTCTGCAGCACTTGAATAATGGCTGAGCAGGTCTCTGGAATAATGACTCTCAGAGCCTGGGGGAGATCCCAGTAGTGAATTTCAGATCCTGGAGGCTTCTCCCAGTCACTAGGTACCGCAAGGTGGCTATGAGCCTTTGTTCAGAACTGATGGAAAGCCGCATACATGTGTCCTGCTTCCAGATATACGGGGGTCACCAATGCTAAGAGGTGGTGAAAAATGGGATCAGTCATCCGAAATCATCTGGATTATTCTCCTGTAGCTCTCGCAACAAAGGCATATGGCAAAATTGCTCACGGTTAAGCAACCAATTTTTGGTCCAAGAACTCCTCTTTCTTCTTCTTCTTGCAAAGGACTCAGGTCAGAGCAATGACTCTTAGCCTAACAATAGCAAGATTTCTCTGATTTTGCATCATGGCTGGTCCTCGCACGAATGAATATTCTTCAAAACAATCTGCAAATCGCGAATCAACAGTCACCAAACTCCTGCTAACAAAATTAGCGGAAGGAGCCCAGAGGGGTGACGCACCAAAAATGAACTTCCTCTTTATAATCCCATATTATATAGCTACGTTGGCCTTTGTCGAATGAAAATTTTCAGATGTTCAGTATCATCTACAAAATCATGGACACGCACTTTTGACAGAAATCATACACTTGGTCGTACATAAATTGAAGTGTGTGTACAAGGCTTCACTTTGAAAAGACGCTTTTTTGGTAAGTAATGATGAATAAAGCACTTGTGTGTCTTGGTGTCTTGTTCTTGGTTGGCAATGAATGTCTGAACACATAGTAACATAGTTGGTCAGGTTGTCCCCCTGGTTCAACCAATAGAAAAGCAAACAAATAAATAGACAGAATAAATAAATAGAAAACCTCCATATACAAATTCCTATACACTCAGTTGATCCAGAGGAAGGCAACATTTACTAATCACATTATACCTTTTTTATGTAGTCTTGGGTGCACTTGCTGCCACTTTCCCTTTAAGGTCCCTTTCACACGGGCATTCCGTTCAGGTCCGCCTGTCCGTTTTTCAGGCGGACCTTGACAGACGCTCCATGCAGCCCTATGGAGTGGTGGATGTCAGCGGAGACATGTCTGCTGACATCCGGCACTCTCCGATCCGATCCTATCCATGAAATCCACACGGATGGAAACCCCATTTTCCATCAGTCTGTAGAATTGGAGCCGACCGGATGAAAACGGATCAGCCTGATCTCCATAATGGAGAGCAGGGCTCTGACAGATCTGTCTCTGCACAGTGAGCGGAGACAGATTGGTCATCCGCCTGCTCAGTGGGGATCAGCGGATTGATCCCTGCTGAGCAGAGTGGAGTCCGCAAACGGACAAGCCCTTGTGAAAGGGGCTTTATTCATGCCTCCCAACTTTTTGAGATGGAAGCGAGGGACACCTATTAGCAAATGTATGTAGGCATAGGATACACCCCCTGCCATGCCCCCTTAAAGGAGAATTATACAAAAAAAAGATTTGTTAAACCCACAAGTGCTTTATTTTTACCACTACTATTCCTTTATATTGGCTTTCAAAGTTTACAAAATGCAGCAATTTAGTAATTGGATGAAAGGTTTAGCACTGGGAAACACTTTTAAACAATATAAATAGTGCATTTTATATACAACTATATAGATCAGACCAAAATGAGGGACAAATGAGGAGGAGAGAGGGACATTGTTCCAAATCAGGGACAGTCCCTCGAAATCAGGGACAGTTGGGAGGTATGCCTTATTCCTGGTGGCTCTAAATAATTCTGCTGCTCAACCCAGACTTATTGCCGGGATTACAACTGTGGCAGTTACCTTGCTGAACATTATTATTTTTTTCCTGAGCTTCTAGTAGTCCGCAACAGATGAGCGAGCAAAGTGTACTTCCACTTGAGCAGCACTTTGACCTTCTGCTGCAAGCAACCTTTTTTTGTATATATTTGCTCTGTGGAACTCTGCATGTTTTCTAACAGCCATAGAAACTGAAAATAACTTCTAAACTGCAAATAACGTAATACAGAGACATTCACTTTTTCAGTTAACCGCACTGTAACTGAATTATTTTTCACGTGCATGGGTTGAGTATAGTCCATTGCCCTCTGTATTGGAGTGACACGTTATGCCGTATGTGTTCAAGCACCAGGCAGTCACTTCCACTCTGAACAACCTGCATGCTGAATACTGGAAGACATTCCTCAAAATTGTGGGGTTATTCCGTAAAATCCAGGACAGATGGCAAGCATGATATACATACTGTACATAGCAAATTAAATATATGATTGCATTATGCATGCAAGTATTACAGGGAGAGGTTGCTCACCTCTTTCTCTTACATATAGTCAGATTTTTTTTTTCGTTTTGAAGTAAGGCTGGGTTCACACTGGTATAACATGACTGTTGTATGACTGTCGATCTGACTTTGCCCTGCAACATCGGTCCTACTTTCATCCGACTGAGATGGACTGACTTGTCTTTTGCCCACTCAAAGCAATCCCAGTGTGACAAATTCCTTTTCTTGCTACTGTAATCACCATGTCAGATGTCACAAGTCGGATGGTTAGGACGAGGATCCGACTTTGATCTGACTTCAATGATATTGAATGGGCTGAAAACGGACCAAAGTTGGACAGGAACCTTTTTCAAAGTCGGACCAGTTAAGATGGCGCTCATAGGGAACCATTGATTTGTACACAGCATGTGACATGTACTCTCAAATAGGCAGCGTATGTCGCACCAGTGTGAACCAGGCCTAAAAGGAGAGTTAGAACTTTTGTCAGTTTTTATTGCTGAGTCCCTGGTGGGTAGATCCACTCTTTCCATTTACTGGAGACCATCACTGGGAGTAAAAATGAATGCAATCCAAAACGTTACAAGTGTCAGCAGTACAGGTTTGAGGAAATCTTAAACTCAGGATACCTGCTCCAGAGACAATTGTCTAAGAAAGGATATATCCCCATCTTGTAGTGATTTCCTCTTGTGTTTTATGGGACAGGATGTAAAGTAATGTTTACAACGAGAAAAAAACAAACAACCAAAAAAAGTCGGTATTAACCATAGGACCCCCTGCAAAATTTTTATTGTTGTTTGTGTCTCTTTAGGGTAAATTCCCTTTCGATTTGTTTTGGTGACCAATGTTACAGAGAGGGAAAGTAATTTAATTTAAAAGTGTACATATGTCACAGAAAAAGAGGTGCATCATGTACTGTATATTTTTCAGTGTCTAAGAGGAGAATTCCCTTTAGCAGGTAAGGGGGACACCAGTTTCTGAGATATCTTTCTAAGAAGGACTTCTCCAGTCTATGTAAAAATTTCCAATGTCCCCAGTGAGACACCCCAAAAAAACAAACAAATGAACAGGGGGTTTAACTGTAGGTACACTTTAACCCATAGCCTTAATTTAACCTAAGCTTGATCACTTCGTATCCGGGCCATTTCTGGCACTCCTCTCCTACATGTACAAATCATCTTTTTTTTTTGCTAGAAAGTTACTCAGAACCCCCCAAACATTATATATGTTTTTAGCAGAGATCCTAGGGAATAAAATGGCGGTTGTTGCAACTTTTTATGTCATGTGGTATTTGCGCAGCGATTTTTCTAACGCAATTTTTTTTAAAAAGGAAACGGTTTCATGAATAAATAAAAAAAAAAAAACAAACAAAAAAAAAAAAAACAGTAAAGTTAGCCCAATTTTTTTTCATAATGTGAAAGATGTTACGCCGAGTGAATAGATACCCAACATGTCATGTTTTAAAATTGCGCAAACTCGTGGCGTGGCACCGAACTTTGGTATATAAAAATCTCCATAGGTGATGCTTTAAAAAAAATTTACAGGTTAGATGTTTAGAGTTACAGAGGAAGTCTTGGACTAGAATTATTGCTCTCACTCTAATGCACACGGTGATACCTCACGTGTGGTTTGAACTCCGTTTACATATGCGGGTGCGACTTATGTATGTGTTCGCTTTTGTGCGCAAGCTCGTGGGGACGGGGCGCTTTAAATTTTTTTTTTTTTTTTTTTTTAATTTCTTATTTTACTTTTTTTTTCCTTACACTTTCTCTTTAATTTTTTTTTTTTTTTGATCATTTTTATTCCTATTGCAAGGAATGTAAACATCCCTTGTAATAGGAAAAGTGTGTGACAGGTCTTCTTTATGGAGAAGTCTATAAGTGCCTGCATCTCTCCTCCAGACTGGAAAGGCTGAGATCAGAAAAAAAAAAAAAAAAAAAAAAAAAAAGGACGATCTCAGCCTTTCCAGCTGAGTTAACTGGCATGGTTTACATCCGGAGGCTCGGACGTGACGTCATGACGTGCGCCCGGACCCCCGAGAGCCATAGAGATGACCGGGGACCATCTGTCCCTCGGAAATCTCTGGTACTTCCTTCCGGCGGCAGGCAATTCCGTCTCCTGTTCATCAAATCGCTCAGGTCAGTTGGGGGGGGGGCGTCTCCTCCCGTCGCCTGTAAGAACAATCAAGCGGCTGAATTGCCACTATGATCATTCTTACGATAATAGGAAACGCTTGCTGAAAAAACGTTCTCAATGATACCTGCAGATGCCGGCATCATAAACCACTGAAATCCCAGGACGTCAATTGACGGCCTGCGGATCTGAAGTGGTTAAGAAAAAATGTACATTGTATAATATCATGGTGTTACTACCTTCATAAAAACAATTACTTCAAATATCCCATGTGATAAAAGTTTGGAAGCCTTTTTTTATATTTTTATGTGCCAATCCATCAGCACAAAAGGCTATGCCAAAATCAAGAGATCGTAAGCACATGTTTTAGGCCTCATACACACGGGCGTATCTAAAAAAATAAACAAAACGTCGGTCCGACGTCAAGGAAAAAAAAAGTTGACGTTTTTCGGCGTTATGCATTGGCGTTTTTGAGCGTTAGTGAGCGTCGGCGTCAATAGGAGTTATTTAAAAAAAATCATCCCTCTGCTATTTTTCAACCTAAAAACGTCGGCGTCAAAAAACGCCAGAAAACGCCGGTACAATATTAGGTGGCGTTTGTTGGCGTTCATTGGCGTTTTGTGGCGTCAAAAAACGTCAAAACGTTACAGCCTCAGAACGCGATGGCCATGGGTTCTACTTTCTGCTCACTAACGCCGACGCCACCTACAGCTCAAAAACGCTGACGTTTTTATGGGGCCATTGACTAACATGGAGAGCTGCAAAAAATGCCAGAAAACGCCGGCGTCAAAAAACGTCCGTGTGTATGAGGCCTTATAAACATACATGTCTATATGGAATGCAGAAACACCCAGTGCCTTTCTGATCTTGGAGGAGCAATAGTCTAAAATCTATAATAAGCAAACTCTGCTGACCGAATTTTCTCCACACAAGATCTGTCAGCTGAGAGTCTGTAGAGGTCAAAGGGTTTCTGTTAATACTCAGATTATATCATGTATATGGGAATGTTATGTTATGTTTTTAGCTAAAATATTAAACATTTTATCTAACTACTTCAGAGTTGAACTCTTAGTCTTGATTCACACCTATGCATTTTTAGCGTTTTTGCAGTTTGCAGATTTTCACTACAGTACATTTAACATGGTTTCCTATGGAACACGTTCGGTAGAGCAAATCTGCAAAATGCAAAAAGCACAGGTGTGAATCCAGCCTTAAGGCACCCACAGAAGGTAAATGATTGCTAGTTTCTGCAGATTTAGGCCCTGATCATGGACTGTACCTTCACACCTTAGCAGGCAACTCTAGGTGAGAATGATGTATTGGCTTGGTTGGATTTTTCTGGTCAATACAATGGTGGACATGTTGGCTGGAGAATGTATCAGGGAAGAGATATCAGGGAGAGATATAAAAATAAGAAAATACAGGGGAATTTGGGTGTTTCAATTGTAGGGGGACATTGCAGTCGGCAGATCAGAATACTTAAGCCCCATACACACCATCAGATTTTCTGTAGACTTTTGTCTTCAGATTTACCAAAACCATGTAGTGCAAGGGCCTGCCTGATTGCATGCTAATTGAAACTCTTCAGGTTTGACCTCATATGGTTTTGGTAAATCTGAAGACAAAAGTCTACAGAAAATCTGATGGTGTATATGGGGCTTAAAAGTGAACCTGTGGCTATATGTGCATTTATTTACATGTGCAGCACTTACCCCTGAAGTTGCCACTTGATGCATGGGTCCCCTGATTGCAGGTGACAATTACCCTCCCAGGCAACACCACATCCTCTGACACACCGAGCCTGAAAAAGGAGGATTTTTTTGGTCTTTGCACATAATGCAACAATAGCATTAAACATTTATATGGTAAAACAGATTTGCGCAATATAACAAAAAGAACCAAGAATTTCTGTACCTGAAACCTAAATTTAGGGGGGATCCTAACTAAAGGTGGTACTAGAACAGGGATACGCAATTAGCGGACCACCAGATGTTGCAAAACTACAAGTCCCATCATGCCTCTACCTCTGGGTGTCATGCTTGTGGCTGTCAGAGTCTTGCTATGCCTCATGGGATTTGTAGTTCTGCAACAGCTGGAGGTCCGCTAATTGCATATCCCTGTAACAGAAGCTGAAGGTCCTTGAGCCTCTCCAAAATCCCAAAAAATCCTCCCACTGGCCAGAGTGGTGCTAAACGGTGGGGTCCAGAGTTCTGCATTGGAGTTTTCAGGTATATTTGTATCCCACGGTAAAGGGAGTAAGTCCCTGCTTAGAGTGGTGCTCTCCCTTTAAGAGGAGGGTGAGGAGGTTGTGGCCAGCAGCCTCTCACCACTATGCAGTCTGGTATGAGAATGTGGAGACTGAAAAAGTGTGGACTGGTCATCACTGGAGGAGGGCAAAATAAGAGCTAGGTCGGTCATAATATACAAGTTTGCTGCTTTAAAGAGACATTGGGGTTGATTTACTAAAACTGGAGAGTGCAAAATCTGGTGCAGCTGTGCATGGCAGCCAATTAACTTCTAAACCAATGCACTCCTGCACTCAAGGGACCAAAAACCAAAGAATGTGGTACAGCAGGGGCTCCTCATTCGATGATAGCCACACTAGAGTAATGGCGGATAGCACATAAAGGTCTTGCTGCCCTCTTTCGGATCATGCGCAAAGAAAAAATAAGAGGCGCACCGACCTTGTGCGTACCATTAAAAAGTTTAATATAAAAATAGATAAAATCAATATACTCACAAACGGATCTGAAGTAAAAACTTTTTGGAATACAACAGTAAATCCAATGGGGACGATGGTGCTGGAAATACACGATAGGCGGTAATGAGATCACACCGATAGTAGCTTACTCCTCGGGGACGACATGGTGTAAGAAACCAAAAACCAGGGAACTCACGTCCTCACGTAACCAAATCTTCAATTAACCGACGGTACGTGTCGACGTGGTCTAAAACGTGAGAGGTCAAAATCATTTAGTTGGGGTTACAGAGAAATTTCGTCGTTTGAACATATAATACTGGCTGGATCGAGAATAAAACGGGAGGAGGTCACTACTGGTCAGGTGTGAAAAAGTCAGAGGTGTAAGAGTATGGTCTGACGTATCACCACTCTCCGACGACCGGTGTTGGA
>BLSH010436703.1:305488-319462 GCA_018402905.1 Glandirana rugosa
TTGACCTGTGAATTTGGGGGAAGGATTGGTCTGGTTAAAAGTCGAAAGTCACGAGAGTGTAAAACTTACTGTTAATGAGTGAGTACGGCCTCAAGAATTGAGATAGGCCATCAGTGCATCAGGTGTGATAAATTTTCAGTGATTGGCACCATAGATTGTAGACTCTATAACTTTCACAAAGACCAAATAATATACACTAATTTGGGTTATTTTTACCAAAGACATATAGCAGTATAAATTTTGGCCAAAATTTACAAAGAAAAATTACTAATTTGCAAAATGTTATAACAGAAATAAAGAAAAATGCATTTTTTTACAAAATTTTCGGTATTTTTCCATTTATTGCTCAAAAAATAAACACCCCAATGGCGATTAAATACCACCAAAAGAAAGCTCTATTTGTGTGAAAAAAAGGACGAAAATTTCATATGGGTACAGTGTTGCATGAGTGAGTAATTGTCATTCAAAATGTGAGAGCACTGAAAGCTGAAAATTGGTCTGGTTAGGAAGGGGGTTTAAGTGTCCAGTTGTCAAGTGGTTAAGGTGCTCTGGTCAGATGAGACCAAAATTTAACTTTTTAGGCCTAAAAGCAAAATGCTATGTGTGGCAAAAAATAAACACTGCACATCACCCTGAACATCCCATCCCCTTAGTTGGTACTAAGCCTGAACATCGAGGACCCAGGGTCGTGATACAGACCACAAGCGCGATTTGACCTCTCTTTGTCATAGGGCAAGAGGTTCAATGGGGTCTGGTAAGTAGGCACCTATATCCGTTGTTAATACACAGTGGTGTCGGCACGTTGGAAGCACAAGCACTTTTGAAGAAGATTATGTATGCACAGGCACTTTATTGGTTTTGAGACTGTCACAATATTAAGTTACTTTGAACTGGACTGTTTAGTAGTTTTGGGAGCACTACTATGATTGCACAATTATTTATTTTGTCCGTTATGTCAAAGTTTTGATTGATTATACAATGTAAATTTTTGATAATGTTTGGATGAATGTAAGTTTTTGATCATTCACAAGTTATTGGGCCCCATTGCATTAGAGCACTTGCACTTTATAGGGGCATATTGCATTTTTTGTTTTAACCTATTGCACTATATCACTTTTTAAACAAACACACATGCTTAATCCTCCTATGCTCAGGTCCATCAAACTGAGAGTCATGCAATAGTGGCAAAATTCCTAATAGAAATTCTTTATTGGTGTAAGTCACCTTCCACATTCAAAATGTCTTGCAGCCCTCCTCAGGACCATGGGCATTCAAAAGGCACTAAAGAATAAAAAAAACAAGAGTAGGGCGCACTGACCTTGTGCAACACACACTCCGCACCAAGCTCTCTCCCTGTTAAGCCAGTACTATAGTTCAAGTGTTGGGCATCACTCTACCTGACAGTTCTGACTTCTTTCAGTGCCAGATGCTGTAATATAAAGAGCATGCCAGGGTCCTGGTGCCTTAAGTGGTGGTACCCTAAGTGGAACCCCCCCAGCTTAACCACTGAAGGGCATGCATGTGTTGAGAAGGGAGTAGCTTGTCATGCGGTGCCTTTCCCCAATAAAAGCACGGGGGTAGATTTACTAAATCTGATGCAGCTGTGCATGGTAGCTAATCAGCTTCTAACCTCAGTTTCAATTAACCACTTCAGCCCCAGAAAGGATTTGCCCCCTTAATGACCAGGCCATTTTTTTTGCAATATGGCACTGTGTCACTTTAACTGACAACTGCGTGGTCTTGTGACGCTGTACCCAAACAAAATTGATGTCCTTTTTTTCCCACAAATAGAACTTTCTTTTGGTGGTATTTGATCACCTCTGCAGATTTTATTTTTTACGCTATAAACAAAGAGCGACAATTTTGCAAAAAAAAAAAAATTTTTTTACTTTTTGGCAAATTCTCCCTCTATGAAAGGCCTGTGTACTCGCGATGGCCAGCTTGGAGGTGTTGTGGGTGAGAGTGGGGCATCTGTTACACACTGACCTACCGCCATATAACGCCGGTGGCTGGTCGGCAAGCAGTTAAGCTTTAGTAATATAACCTGGAAGCTGATTGGTTTCTATACAGAAGTGAGTCTGATTTTGGACTCTCCAGCTTTAGTAAATAAACCCCACTGTGTTCAAGGCAGCTGTCTCTTTTGCCTTTCCTCGTCAGGGTTCTAACCCTTCTGCATTTTACTGAAAAATAAGGGGACAGTTCAATAATAGGAACACAAACAACAAAGTGGTTCAGTTACCCTGACTGAGATTCATATGACGTCCAGCAGGATAACATGCTGGCGTGCACCCACAGGGCCGCGCAGCACGGTGATCGGTGGTGTGGTGTGTCAGTCTGACACACCGCATCTCCGATCTAAGTAATGTGCTTCTGTCAGAAGTTCATTACCATGTGATCAGCCGTGACTAATCACAGCTGATCACAGTGTAAACAGGAAAAGCTGTATATCAGCAAACCGCATCCAATTCGCAGGACACTTGAAAACACATTGTTTTCAATGTGTCCGGTTCACATATGTGCGGTGCATTCGCACTCCGCATTGCACAAAAAACGCACACGTTTTTTGTGCAATGCTGTGCGAATTCCCAGCCTGTTGAGTTCAATGGGAGCGCATCTAACCCGCAGATGTGCTCCGCATTGAACAGCGATTTTGCAGGGATTTTTCCCCTCCTCACTGCACCCCCTCCCTCCCCGAGCAGCCGATGCACTGCGAGAACGGACATGAGCCGCCGAATGGCGGCTCCGCCCCTTCTCAGCAGCAGACAGGCTGGAATTCGCACCACAATGGTGTGAATCCAGCCTCAGTCGCGTCTGCTCTCCTGACGAGGGGGCTCTGTGCATGATTTTTTATCAGTGCAGCCCCCCCTCGGATTGCCACACTAGACCACCAGGGAGCTGACCAGGGCCACCAGGGAGCCCACACATCGATGCCACCCAGGTTGTGCGATGCTGTACCCAAACTACATTTTTATTATTTTTTTCCCCACAAATAGAGCTTTCTTTTGCGCTACAAATAAAAAAAGGCTGAAAATTTTGAAAATAAATATTTTTTAATTTTTTTCGTCACAAAACTTTGTAAATAATTACATTTTCTCCTTCACTGATGGGCACTGATGAGGCTACACTGACGTGAACTGATGATGCAGTACTGATTGGCACTAATGAGGCGGCATTGATGATGAGGCACTTATATGCAGCACTGATGGGCACTGATAGGTGGCACTGATATGCAGCACTGATGGGCACTCATAGGTGGCACTGATGGGCACTCTCAGGTGGCACTGATTGGCACTGATAGGTAGCACTGGGCACTGATAGGTGGCACTGATAGGAGGCACTGGTGGGCACTGATAAGTGGCACTGCTGGGCACTAATAGATGGCACTGTTAGGCAGCACTGATAAGGAGGCACTGGCAGGCATCAGAGATGGACACTGAGTGCCATCCCATTGTACATTTAGTGCCTTACCTGGTGGTCCTGGGTGGGCTTCCCTGGTGGTCCTGGGTAGGCACCCCTGGTGAGCCGGGGTGGGCACCCCAGGTGATCCTGGGTGGGCACCCCTGGTGGTCCTGGCTGGCATCACTGGTGGTCCTGGGTGGGCATCCTCGCGGGGGGCTGCACTGATAAACAATCAGCGCAGATCCCAACTGTCAGGAGAGCCACCGATCGGCTCTCCTCTGCTTGCGTCTGCAGACGCGAGTAGAGGGGAAGCAGATACATGGCTTCTTGTTTACACTGTGATCAGCCGTAATTGGTCACAGCAGATCGCGTGGTAAAGAGCTTCCAACAGAGGCTCTTTACTGAAATCAGTAATGCAGTATGTCAGACTGACACACTGCACCACAGATCGCCGCGCTGGGCGCCCCCGCGGCCCATCCTGCTGGACATCATATGACGTCTGCTCAGGATAACTGAACCGGCCATCATTTTGCTATAGGCTGGGTGGGAAGTGGTTAAAGACAAGGTAGTTAGGCAACATTGCCTTACCAGTGCCCACCTTTGTAGGAACACTTGCACCCTGCTGAAGAGTCATTACATTCCACTTGCCTACCAGGATACTGCCAGCATCCTACATTCCACTTTGCCATACCAGGATACTTTCAAGTACCCTTTGTTTATCCTGCTCAACGGGATACCAAGTCCACCAATGCCAGGCTAGTTGAAGATCCTGGATATCTCCATTGTGAGGACCCTTCTGTTACTTTTTCAGTACCAGTAATTTAATGATTCCAGTGACTACCTTTAAAGGGGAACTCTCACGTTAATTGTTAAAGTGATGATTTGCATTTGTGGCCTATTGCCTCACATGATAATTGCCTGGGCCTGTGGTTTCAGGATTTGAGGCTAAAAGACTGACCGTGTTTAAGCCAGATCTGTTCCCCTTTATGCCTGAGCGCATTGGCCACTCTAGATCTATTTGAGTTGTTTGGCTGTGATATTTTGAAGTCTGCATTTGGGTTTGATTTACACCATTTAAGACCACAGTTTGCCATTTTTGATTGTTGTTTTAACAGATCACTGTTTGTTTGATTGTGGAAGGTCTCCCAGTAAACAAATTTGTGTTCACTACATTTGTGTCTGTTTTACTGTGCTTGCAAGTACACTGGGTGTGCCAGAGGGGCTGGGACAGTTATTTGGGTTTGAGAGGCAGAGTAACGAACTGAACAAACTTAAGCAGCTCCTTCGGGGGGATCGTTACATGTGGGGGGCATCATCCAGGATAATACCGCTACTCTGCAATCAACTCAAGTCAACATTCCTGCAAGCACCAGGGTGGACCCTGCCACTGCGATCCGGTGGTGTGAGGAAGAAGGTGCCCACTCAGAGCGTGGTGATCAAGCTCCCTGGGGAGACCTGGACCGAAGAACAAATTAGCCAGACAGTAAAGACACTGTCCCCAGACAAGAAGGTGTGGTTGATCGATGTTAAGCCAGACCATGGGACCTCTCGCACCTACGCACTGCTAGTAAGAAGAATGTAAGCAAGGAATACCAGACAATTTCCAAGGTACCAGTATGCAATTGGCTGACAAAACTGAGTTCTGACTCACCCAGATAAACAAAGAAGCCAAGTTGGGGTTACAGAGGAAGAAGTCTCTGCCACGGCCCATCTTGCCACGATTGGACCAGAGTTCATTGCTGCCCTGGGAGACTTTGTGTCAAAATGTCAGAAAGACACTCCAACGTGCTCTGGAACTGGGTATCGGAAGCTCAGGGCCTTTTCTGGAAGACAATCAGTGCCTACAGGGGAGTGGCTGGACCAGGCCACACAAGCCTTGGATGAATGTGACATTCCTGAGACCCACAAGAAACAGAGGATCACAGAGAGTTTAAGAGGACCTGCCTCAGAAGCCATCCGCAATTTGAAGCTCAACAAGCAAAATTGTGTTGCTCAGGACTACCTGAACATTCTGCATGATGTGTATGGGCGCACAGAGAAGGTTTCTGATCTCATGTATCAGTTCGAGCACACTTACCAAAACGAGGGAGAGAAGCTGTCTGATTACATGAGACGTTTGGACAAAATTATGCACCAGATCTTGCTGAAGAAGGGTCTAGACACCCAGACGTCAGTGCACAACAAGTTATGAGGGCTGCCCAGCCTTTGGACCCCATCAACCTGTTGTTGAGAACCCGGCAAGATAGTGGCATCTTGAAGTATCCAGATCTGATCCAGATTGTGTGGGAAGAGGAGGCCATGCTGGAAAACAAAAAAAAGCCAGAGGTCAGAATATGTTGTTGGGGTCAGGGTGGCCAGTGCAGCTGATGGTGACCCCAAGGTCAAGCTTCTTAAGACTCAGGTGCTGCAGCTGATAGAGATGATGGCCCTGTTGACTGCCAATCCCCCTGTTCTACCCAGTGATGAATTTTCAGTGCACAAGAAGTCCTCAAGCTCTACAGTTGCTCAGGAGGAGAAGACAGCAAACCAAGGAATCTACTTCAACTGCGGAGGAGTGGGACATTATCAACGCGTATGCCCAAGCCCAGTGAAGCCTGACGCACAGCACCAAAAGCCAGCGGGAAACTTCAGAGGGCCCCAGTGAAGGAGCCAACCGGATGCCCACTTACAGCAGCTAGCTCCAGAAGTAGGAGCTAGGAGACCATGACGGGAGTCCCAACCCTCTCAGGGCTCCTGTGATTGTCTCCAAGTGACGCAGTGTCCCGCTCCCTTTGACACATGCTACCTGCTGTCGGAGAGTCAGTGCACACCAGATCCCAGAGCTCAACGGAGACTCAGGCCGGATCCGAACTTCTACAAGAAAGGAGCATGGATACAAGCCACCGTACAGGCCAAGGTTAGCATTCCCAATAGTTCCCTGCCAAGTTAGTGGGACCTTCTCCTGTTGTCTACATCTAAGTAGAGGGAATCCACACCAAGGCCCTCCTGGATACTGGAGCTCAAGTGACCCTCCTCTACAGAGACTTCTATGACAGGCACCTCAAACACCTGCCATTGCAGAAGTTGGAAGAGCTAGAGATATGGGGCATTGGGAACTTCCCCTATGATGGCTAGCTACCCGTCAAGCTGACCTTCGATCCCTCTGTGGCTGGGAAAGCCAAAACTTTTAACACACTGGCAGCGGTCTGTCCTCGCCCACCGGGGGCCAGCAAGAGTTTTCTCCACATAGGGACCAATACTGTTCTTGTCAGAAGACTGTTGACACCTCTTGTCCAAGAGGCAGACACTTTACCACAAGTCTACACCCCATGTTGAGACAAGCCTATCAACGCCTGGTGCAAGAACAAAAGGCCCCAGCTGAAGGAGTGGGAAAGATCTGGAGCTTGGACCGGAGTGAGAAGTTGTTACAGCCTGGTGAAGTGGCTTGTTTATGGGCATCTGTCAAACTAAATTGGAAACAACCAGGCCCTTTCATTGTCCTTGAAGTGGACAGACAGAGAGAAGACATGGGAGTGGAGATGATTCCCGAAGTGGTTTCAACCAAAGCATTGCAAAGAAGTCACGGGAGGATCTTGGTCAGTGTCTGCATGGGACAAGTGAATCTGGCTACCCCAGTCTTACCGTCTGATTTGGTGGGGGGAGAAAAGGATGGGATCCCTCTCGAGCAGTTCTATCGGAAAAACACTGCTCTTTCACCCGAATAGAAAAAAATCGGCAATACTCAGCTCCTGAGATGGCAGGCTGCATTCTCGAAGAGTGAATTCTATGTGGGGTGTGCAAAGAGCGCCCTACACCGGTTCCGTCTTCAGGAGGATAAGCCGTTCAGAGAAAGAGCCCGGCGGATTCCATTCGGAGACTTGGAAGACCTGCATGAACAATTGGCAGAGCTGAAGAGAGCAGGCATCATTCGAGCGTCCCGAAGGCCAATCCGCTTCCCCAATAGTAGTGGTACAGAAGAAGAATGGGTCGCTGAGACTGTGTATTGATTACAGAACACTGAACCAAAGGACCATTCCTGACCAGTACACCAGTACACCACTCCAAGGATAGAGGATGCCTTCCAGAGCCTGTCAGGGGCAAAATGGTTCAGCGTGCTGGACCTGAAGAGTGGGTACCATCAAATCCCTATGCATCCTGAGGATGATGTCCAATGACGAAACGCGAAAGGCGGAGCTGTAGCGTCATTAAGCACTTCTGGTCTAAGCCGGTGGAACACACTCTAGCCACGGACTTTCTGGCTCGTGGTCTGACTTCACATTTAGATATGTAAGTGGCTGATTTCTTGCTTGTTTGCACCTTGAATACTATTTTACCCCAGAGGCGTTTCTATTTCTTACATGGTGACCCTCGAGTTGTCCACATTTTTCTCAAACTGTATATGTATGAATTATTTAATTAGTGTTGCTGGTTTTGAACATCAGCAGATCTTGCGGGTTTATCACTTTGTGGGTTACAGCACTTTATAATATCTCTTTGAGTGATATATGAATTGTACACATTTTTTATGGGTTTGCACATGATTATTGTTTGATTTATACTAGCAGCGCCATACCCATTTCATTTTCTTTTCTCCCAGATCCGACTAGGCCTGTCAGACCAGCTGGAGAAAACCCAGAGTCCATTCAGGAAATGGAACCTAACAACCGCTCCAGTCTTGGCCTATGCAGATCCAACCAAGCCATATGAACTACACATTGACGCCAGTCGAGATGGGCTAGGCAGGGTGCTGTATCAAGAGCAGGGTGCTGTATCACATATGGCCTGTTGCCTATGTGAGTCAGAGCTTGGCACCCACAGAGAAGAACTACGCCACGCACAAACTTGAGTTCCTGGCCTTGAAGTGGGCAGTGGTGGATAACTTGAGGGATTACCTGTATGGAGCAGAGTTTGTGATGAAGACCGACAATAATCTTCTCACCTACATCCTCACTACAACCAAGTTGGATGCCACGGGTCACAGATGGTTGGCTGCCCTATCGGGGTATACTTTTAGCCCTAGGTATCGACAGGGTCGGGAGCAAAGACACGGATGCACTATCAAGAAGGCCCCATTGCTCCAGAGTCCCTCCGTTAGAATGGGCCCAGCTGACACCTGAAGGGTGTCCTGAAGAGCTTTATGTCAAGGAGTAGAACACCAAGCTAGAGGTGGATCCAGGGCTGAAGACATTGGAAAGTCAGCCACTGGTGTCCCCAGATGTTATTGCAGCATCACCCAGGTCGGGGATGAAGGTCTGCCCAAGCTCTCTAAGAAGGATTTGAGAAGGGACCAGTTGGAAGACCCTCTCTGTAGCTTGGTGTTGAAGGCTTTGGAGAGCCAATGCCCTGACTTGCTCTTCACTGACTCCCTGAAGGTTGCACACTGTACCAGGGGGTGGTCTACCGAAGGGGCCCCTCTGATGATCCTGAAGAAAAATGGCAGCTTTTTCTACTGGAAAAACATAGGGAGACAGTGTTAACTGCCCTACATGACAACCATGGCCACCTAGGGCCCGAGAGGACTTTCCACCTGGCGAGGGACCGGTTCTACTGGCAGGTGAAGTTGAGGGCTATTGCCACTCCTGCGTCAGATGTATCCAAAGAAAGACTTTGCCTCACGAGCTGCCCACTGGGCCATCTTCAGAGTCAGGGAGCCATGGAGCTGGTGTGCATTGACTTTCTGTGCTTGGAGCCTGATCTGAGCAGGCAGGGAAACATCTTGGTAGTGATGGACCATTTTACTTGGTATGCCCGGGCATTTCCCACAAAGGATCAACAGGCATCCACGGTGGCCAAGATCTTAGTGGAGAAGTTCTTTGTGCACTATGGCCTGCCCCCAAAGTATCCACTCTGATCAAGGGAGAGATTTCAAGAGCAGCCTCATCAAGAGACTTTTAGACCTGTTAGGCATCAAGAAGTGCAGAACCACCCCATACCATCCTCAAGGAGATCCTCAGACAGAGAGATTTAACTGAACCTTCTTGGATATGCTTGGGACCTCAGGACAAAAGCAACACTAGAGCAAGCATATAGCCACTATTGTGAATGCACTGCAAATGATGACACAGGATACTCTCCCTATCATCTGATGTTCGGACGGGAGGCCCGGCTGCCAGTAGTCTTGGCCTTTGGCACATCCTTAGACCATACCTCGGCAACCTCCTACTGAGGGTACGCTTACAGAAAAGTCTGAAGACCTTTTATGACAAGGCCCAAGCTGCCTCAGATGCCCGAGGACAGAGGAATAAAAGAAACTTTGACCTCAGGGTGCAGGCGCAGGACTTACAGCTGGGTGACAAGGTACTGCTGAGAAACCTGGGTGTCCCTGGAAAGCACAAGTTGGTTGCCTGCTGGAAGTCACAGCCCTATGTCATTTGCAAACAGCTACCAGGACTCCCAGTGTATCAAATCTGGCCAGAAGGGAGTACAGGCCCTCTGAAGACTTGGCACAGCAAACATCTATTGCCTCTGTCAGAAGCAGTTCATTTGACACCACAGCCAAATTCACAGTCCACACCCACGGCCTCTCTGAGATCCCGACCAGTGACTAGATCTCAGTCTGTGCCCCTTGCTGAAGAAGATGAGAACAGCGAGGATGAAGAAATTGGAATAGATTGCCTGTGGCTGTCTCAAATGTCAGGGCCTGCCACCCCCTCTTCTTCTCCTTCCAAGGTGATTGACAATGGGAATCTTAAGCCAGAGGCTCCTGAGTTTGAGCCTCAAAGTCCACCTTCTGAAGGGTTGGAAGAGCCTCAATCTTCCCTGCTGACAGCAGACCCTGAAGACTTCCCCTCCTTTGTTGAAGAGGAAGCTGAAACTGATATGCAGGAAGGAGAGACCAGTATGCCTGTAACCCCAGAGCCTAAAGAACAGTGAGAGTGAAGGATCATTCACCCCCCCAAAAGACTCACATATGACACTTTTTGGTGAACGTTCTGAGGAGGTCATTCTCACTGCAAAGAGGACTCTTATAACACCTGATCCTTCCACCACAGATTTGGTGGAGGACAACCCTAACTCACCCCCTGGCACATCTAGTTAGGCTGTTCCAATGAAAGTGGCCTGTAGGCGAAGCAACCTCCCTTCCTATGATAATTGGTTCCTCTGCCAAGTTCTTATGCAAATTTACATTTCCTGCGTGCAATAACCTGTTTTTCCCCACGTGTAAATATAAAGTATGTAACAGGTTACAGACTCTTTACCTCCTTTGGAGGACCAAAAGTTATTTGGTGGGGGTGGTGTGTGTAACGGATGCCCCACTCTCACCCACAACACCTCCAAGCTGGCCATCGTGAGTACACAAGCCTTTCATAGAGGGAGAATTTGCCTGTCAGTTTCTGTGGGGGATGCTATCCACCCTCCCTCTCCATTCACACACACATGCATCAGGCTGCTCTGCTTTCTCCCCTGCAACCCCATTGGCTGGGAGACAGAGCCAATGAGAGGCAACAGCAGCAGAGGATCATGGAACATGAAGTCCCAGCACAAAGCAACCAAACTGACTCTTTTTTGGGCTACAAGTTACAGAGGGCTCTGCAAAGCTGGCTAAGGACTCCATTTTGGTAGGCAGAGGGGTTCTCCATGAGACAGACGTGACCCAAGGAGCTGGTGTTACCCACAGAAGAGATCCTTCCAGCCACAGTTCCAGAGGTTGGTGTGTTGATCCTGCCACAGCTCCAGAGGTTGGTGTGCTGATCCTGCCACAGTTCCAGGAGTCGGACGGTGATGGAAATCCCATCTGAGAGGGATCCCGGGTACATCTCCAGGTGGTCCTGAGGGCGTGGGTCGATCCAGTTACAAGGTGGCCAGTCGGGCCTTTCAGGGAACCTGTTGCTTGATCCTTTGGTCGCAGGATGGGTGAGCGGGCGTTTGCCCATCTTTAACCACTTCCATACCGAGCCTGTTTTTTGGGGTCGGTGTTACAAGTTACAAACAGGTACTTTTGCTATAAAATTACTTAGAACCCCCAAACATTATATTTTTTTTTTTCTAACACCCTAGAGAATAACATGGCGGTCATTACAAAACTTTATGTCACACCATATGTGCGCAGCGGTCTTCCAAGCATGCATTTTTTTTTAATAAATTCAGTTTTTTTAGTTAAAAAATAAGAAAACAGTAAAGTTAGGTAATTTTTTTTCCATATTGTGAAAGATAATGTTAGGCCGAGTAAAATGATACCCAACATGTCATGCTTCAAAATTGCATCCGCTTGCGGAATGGTGACAAACTTTGCAACTTAAAAATCTCCATTGGCGACGTTTAAAAAATTCTACAGGTTAGCAGTTTTGTGTTACAGAGGAGGTCTAGTGCTAGAATTGTTGCTCTCACTCTAACGAGTGCGGCGATACCTCACATGTGTGGTTTGAACACCGTATTCATATGTGGGTGGGACTTACCTATGCGTTTGCTTCTGTGCGCGAGCTCGGCGGGACAGAGCGCTTTAAATTTTTTTTTTCAATTATTTATTTTGCATTTTACTTTTTATTTTAACACTGTTCTTTTTTTTAAAAAAAAAATTGATAATTTTTATTCCTATTACAAGAAATGTAAACATATAAATATGAGATCTCGGGTCAAAAAGACCTCAGATCTCATATTTACACTAAAATGCAAAAAAAAAAAAAAAAAAATTGAAAAAAATGACAGCCCAAAAAAAAAAAAAAGGGCCCTTTAAGACCTTTGGGCGGACGTGACTTTTGACGTCATTTCCGCCCTGCTGTACTATTGAGCCGAGTGGGCGGCTTCAGCTGCTCAGTCGGCTCACGGACACTGGGGCGGACGGATCCGATCATCTCCGCCCCTGCTGAGATGACGGGAAAGCGGCGGGAGGGGGGGGGGGGTGGCACCTCTCCCGCCTCTGATAAAAATGATCTTGCGGCGAATCCGCCGCTAAGACCACTTTTATCATGTGCAGAATCGTCTGCAGAAAAAAACAATATCTGAGTGGTGCCTGCAACTGCAGGCACCATTCAGATATCACTTCTCAAAGGCAGGACGTCAATGTACGTCCACCTAAAGAGAAGTGGTTAAAGACACGGTAGTCAGGCAACAATGCCTTACCAGTGCCCACATTTGTAGGGACACTTGCACCCTGCTGAACAGTCACTACATTTCACTTGCTTACCAGGATACTGTTAGCATCCTACATTCCACTTTGCCTTACCAGGATACTTTCAAGTACCCTGTGTTTATCCTGCTCAACATGACACCAAGTGCACCAACACCAGGCTAACCGAAGATCCTGGATATCTCCATTGTGAGGACCCTTTCTGTTACTTTTTCAGTACCAATAATTTAGTGATTCCAGTGACTACCTTTAACCACTTACTGGGCACTTAAACCCCCCTCCTGCCCGGACCAATTTTCAGTTTTCAGCGATTTCGCTCTTTGAATGACAATTGCGCGGTCGTGCGACGTTGTACCCAAACAAACATGTCTCCTGTCTGTAAGGAGATCGCGGGTCTCCGGCGGACATCGGGTCCGCCCGACCCGCGGGCACGCTCCCGCAGTGTGCGGCGGCACGTGCACGCGCCGCTCGCGCCCGCGGAAGCGCACCCAGCACGAGCCGAATGGGAGGACGTCTATTGACGTCCTCCCGGCATTTTAGAGCCGCGCTGTAGCCGTCATTCGGCTATAGCGCGGATGCCAGGTAGTTAAAGGAATATTTAATTTTTATTGTTTCACTTTAAGCATTATTAAAATCACTGCTCCTGAAAAAACAATAGATTTAAAAACTTTTTTTTGCGTTGATACATGTCCCCTAGGGCAGTACCTGGGTCCTTATACACTTTTTAGGGCAATAACTTGCATATAAGCCTTTAAAATTAGAACTTTTGACTTTTCATGTTCGAGTCCCATTGATTTTAACGGCGTTTGCGTGTTCGCACAAATTTTTAGACTGTTTGCAAGTTCTGGTGCGAACCAAACCGGGGGGGGTGTTCGGCCCATCCCTAATGACTATCTTTGGTTAATGATGTTACATGCCAAACAGGTAAACCGTAAACACCTAAGGACCAAACCTTTGGCTCAGCCTCACTGAGGATACTCAAAAACACTGAGGGTTGCTTGCTAGGCACTACTGCCATTTAGATAATGTCTTGTACTTTTCTCAGTAAATACAAAGCTACCTTAGATTGCACGAGGTTGTGCTTGTGATGTCATACTCCTCTCATTTCCACCTCATCCAATCAGAGAAAGCCCTGTATTTACTTAATCTGCTCAGGCTCTGGCTGATTTTTAAATTAAAGAAACTGTAAAATGTTACACACCTTTTGTTTTGAAGCACCTTGAATGATATAAACAAAATGTCAAAGAAATTAAATTTTTAGTCGGTCTCGGACTCGTCTAATTCATTTATGTCCCGAAAGAGACTAACCTACTCCACCTTTACTCTCCTCATACTGTAGTGTTCGTGTTGGAGCACGTTAGATTCCATCGAAACATAAATGACTCTTTTCATGTTCTGTAATAGATTTACCGTCATCACGGATCGTTCGTTGGGAGTCACAAAAACTCATAGGAGTCACTCCGACTCGGTTTCCAAACCAGGAATCCACAAATGCCAAATGGACAAACCGTACATTGTAGTAATTGGTT
>BLSH010436703.1:319472-338972 GCA_018402905.1 Glandirana rugosa
CTTGAGAGTGAAATTGTCAATTGCACTCTCAAGGGGAAATTGATGGAGCGTAGGCGCGATATCCACCAACACCAGGCTAACCGAAGATCCTGGATATCTCCATTGTGAGGACCCTTTCTGTTACTTTTTCAGTACCAATAATTTAGTGATTCCAGTGACTACCTTTAACCACTTACTGGGCACTTAAACCCCCCTCCTGCCCGGACCAATTTTCAGTTTTCAGCGATTTCGCTCTTTGAATGACAATTGCGCGGTCGTGCGACGTTGTACCCAAACAAACATGTCTCCTGTCTGTAAGGAGATCGCGGGTCTCCGGCGGACATCGGGTCCGCCCGACCCGCGGGCACGCTCCCGCAGTGTGCGGCGGCACGTGCACGCGCCGCTCGCGCCCGCGGGAGCGCGCCCAGCACGAGCCGAATGGGAGGACGTCTATTGACGTCCTTCCGGCATTTTAGAGCCGCGCTGTAGCCGTCATTCGGCTATAGCGCGGATGCGAGGTAGTTAAAGGGGAACTCTCACGTTAACTGTTAAAGTGATCGTTTGCATTTGTGGCCTATAGCCTCACATGATCATTACCTGGTTCTGTGGTTTCAGAAGTTGAGGGAAAAAGACTGACCGTGTTTAAGCCAGATCTGTTTACCTTTATGCCAGAGTGCATAGGCCACTCTAGATCTATTTGAGTGGTTTGACTGTGATATTTTGAAGTCTGCATTTGGGTTTGATTTACACCATTTAAGACCACAGTTTGCCACTCTTGACTATTGTTTTACCAGATCACTGTTTGTTTGATTGTGGAAGGTCTCCCAGTAAACAAACTTTCTGTTCACTATCGTTGTGTCTGTTATTACTGTGCTTGCAAGTACACTGTTTGCTAGGTGTGCCAGAGGGGCCGGGACAGTTCTTTGGGGTTGAGAGGCAGAGTAATAGACTGAACAAACTTTAGCAGCTCCTTCGAGGATATCGCTACACACATATGATATAATCATAATATGAGATACCACCAAATAACAGTTTCAGTAGATACTTTTATTTTGCCATCACTGTACTCTTATATAGAAGTTTAATGTCATATTGTCTATTACATATTGATTCAGATTACTAATTGAAGGGGGTCTTTGCGGCCAGAGGGTTGGATTGTTTTGGCCGGTTCCCAAAGTGGAGCGGAGGTTGTTTGTTGAGTGCATGGTATAGCGACCAATGACATTTTGATTGCTTTTTGGAGTTGATGCAGATTGATATACTTGGTTTTGTCAGTATGTGTTAATATGAGTGGATGAGATGTGAGAGGTGTTTCTAATAATTCTATGTTTTAATTTAATTTGGAATGTTATTTCCTGAAATGTTATTCATAGATTTTAATTGATTAGTTGCTATGAGTTACTGCACTTAAAGCGGAACTATACTCACCTCAGCTTTAGCGATGCGATGTTCCGAAGCGGGGATGACAGATCCCGCGCATGTGTGGGAGTTCAGTCAGATTTGGAGTTGCAATTGTACAGTAAGCTACGTGTGCGTGGCCCACTGCACAAGGGCGGACAGGCAGGTAGGTAAACTTTAATGCAATAAAATTCCTGCCTGTCCGCCCTTTTATATTTTAGCCCTAAAGTTCCATTTAAAGTGGAACTAAAGACTATAATACTTTCCTCTATTCCAATGGTGCAATGCCCATGACTCCTCCGGGTGCTAGTCTTTAGCCATCTTGATTGGTTGCACAGGATGGCGTCACTCCTGCACATGCACAGGAGCGCAGTCATCCCAGGCAGTGTGTCCGAATTTACACTGAGGCGCATGCGCAGCTAAGTGTGCATTCTCCAGGGCATTGCAAACAGGCAGGTAAGTGTATTTTATTGCAGAAGAGATTGTATGTCTCTTCTGCAATAAAGAGCATGCATGTTTTCAATTTTTTATTTTTTTAACATTAAGAATTAGCATATAAAAATAACTCTTTATGAAATAAGGCAGTATTTCTTCAAATCACATTCATCCATCTTTCACTTTATTCAGTTGGAAGAAGTATGTGAAACTTTAGATGTGGTGTAACTCCTTGAACAGGAGAGCTTTCAGACAAATGTTACTTGTATCTGTTGATCAATACCACACGTTGGCTCGGAGGTATTTTGTGTCATTCTTCAGCACAGACAATTTAAGATGTATTGCATTAACTTTGCAGTTCAAGTCATGCACTAACTTTGCTTCTGCAAGGAAAAAGCTCCAAGCAGGCTTTTCCCCCCTGCTTTTACCCTGTTGTGCACAGAAGTGTTTTTTTTTAAGTATGAGAATGCTACAACCTCTGTCAACTTTTTATTGTTGTCTATTTTCCCTGTGGAGCCCCAGATAGCAGGAAACCTGCCAGAGGTTTGAACTTTTTCCCCTTTTATCAAAAACTAAAAAAGGTTTTGGCTGTGGGACACTAATTAGGAACGCAAGATAAAAAAAAAAACTGTTTATGCAAAATGTTAAATAAATCAAGTCAGGTTGTTTGGACAGAGCTGGCAAAATGGTGCAATTTTCAGTGGTTTGTGACTGCAAAAAAAAAATGTTTTCCAGCTTTGTCTATGCCTATGCCTGGTTGATCTAGCCACTATCTCAGGAGATGCAGCAAAAGAGTTCTTTGTCATACTATCTTGGAGTGGGGAACTTTGGCTCCCTCTTGAAAGGTGGAATAGATGCTTGTATGATTTTCTCCATGGATTGGAGAGGGTTGAATCGTCCTCCTAAAAAACACACCAAATTTCCTTTTCATCACCGTCAGCACAGCAGCCATCCTCCACATCATACGTTTTTCCTCACCTGTGTTTTCTAGAGATCTGTGAACCAGTCTTATGGATATCATTCTGAATATTCTGTTGACTCTTCATTCCTAGTCATCAGGAAATGTTGGATCTGGGGGATTAGCTGAGGAAGAGGAAAAGGCAACTTTAGCAGTCCAAAGAAATCTCTCAAATGCGTGCTTAAAGGGGAAGTTCTGCTTTATGTCCTCCTCCCCCCTCTTCTATCTTATTTGGTACAATAACATTTTTTGGTGGGAACGGGTACCTAGTTTTGATATATCGCATAGTCCATCTGAACGGAAGTTCGGCTCCCCTCTCTTTACCTGCAGCCTTCTGGGACACATCACAGGTCTCAGAAGGCTGCGGGTCCATTCACAATGCGCAGTGTGGCTGCTTGTTGCTTCACAGTAGACTTCCCTTAATAAACATGCTGGCGCTGGTGACCCGAAGACCGGCGAAGAACTGACCGGGTGTCCTTTTATTAAAAGTCAACAACTACAGTATGTGTAGCTGTTGACTTTTAATTTTTGCTTTCTAGGGTGAAGATCCTCTTTAAGAAGAAGGAGCAGGAGTAAAAGGGGTATATAAGTGTAGTGCTACCCCACAGGAGCAGTTGGTTATACTGGGTCCTGTTCCCAATTTGACCTTGGCAAATGCCTCAGCACCACTGACACCTCAGGTACACACGGTAATCAGTGGCGCGCTGTCCATCATGGTGCACGGGCGTCGCCCCCTCTCTCCAGCCACCCCCTCTGTCATGGATAGATTCATGCATAGCAATCTATCCATGGCCGCCCGTGACCACCCCCCATTCATGCAGCCGGCCCCTATGTACCACATGAATTACCGCGGCGGGGAGTGTCCATGAAGCATCACATTAGAGCCGTAGGCTCTAATTGGCTTCATTAAAGTGTGGCTTGTTGTGCAAAGCGTGCCGCCACAAGCCCTTAGAAAGGCAAATGAACATTTGCCTTTCTAGCTGGGAACCACTCTCAGCCAATCTGGAAGCCCCGGTATGTTACCGGTTTCCTGATTGGTGGAGAAGACAGGCGATCCTATTGGACACCTATCTCAGAGGAGAAGGAGGATGTCGCCGGAGCACAGAGAGCACTCTCCCACTCACCGGACTCTGCACACTCCAGTACGCTCTCTGCAAGCTGGGCTCTGCACACTGCCAGCATGCTCCCCGCTCGCCGGACTCTGCAACACTGCCAGCCTGCTATTAGATGAGGTAAGTGCGGGACTTTGTCCCGACTTCGGGGAAGGGTCTGTCAGTGCCGCAAGCCCCTATCTGGGGCTCTGTATACCCTATCTTGGGCTCTGTATACTCATATCTGGGGCTCTGTATACTGCTCTGGTGGCTCTGTATACTCCTATCTGGGGCTCTGTATACTTGTCTGGTGGCTCTGTATACCCCTATCTGGGGCTCTGTATATTGCTCTGGTGACTCTGTATACTCCTATCTGGGGCTCTGTATACTGCTCTGGTGGCTCTATATACTCCTATCTGGGGCTCTGTATACTCCTATCTGGTGGCTCTGTATACCCCTATATGGTGGCTCTGTATACTCCTATCTGGTGGCTCTGTATACTCCTATCTGGTGTCTTTCTATACCCCTATCTGGTGACTCTGTATACCCCTATCTGGTGATGTGTATATTGCTCTGGTGGCTCTGTATACTCCTATCTGGGGCTCTGTATACTCCTATCTGGTACTCTGTATACTCCAATCGTAGGCTCTGTATACTGCTCTGGTGGCTCTGTATATTCCTATCTGGGGCTCTGTATACTCCTATCTGGGGCTCTGTATACTCCTATCTGGTGGTTCTGTATACTCCTATCTGGTGGCTCTGTATACTCCTATCTGGTGGCTCTGTATACTCCTATCTGGTGACTCTGTATACCCCTATCTGGTGATGTGTATACCCTATCTGGGGCTCTGTATACTGCTCTGGTGGCTCTATATACCCTATCTGGGGCTCTGTATACTGCTCTGGTGGCTCTGTATACTCCTATCTGGGGCTCTGTATACTCCTATCTAGGGCTCTGTATACCCCTATCTGGTGGCTCTGCATACCCCTATCTGATGATGCTGTATACCCTATCTGGTGATGCTGGGTTGTATACTTCTGACACAATGGGTGGAAACTATAAGGGGTGTTGCTTATGAGAAGTGTGAGGGGTCAAAAAGGAAGGGCGGGGTCTGGCGCCCCCCATCCTAAAATTTCACCAGCCGCCACTGACGGTAATAGAGATAATTTAGTCATTATGTTCTGTTGAACCTCCGGGTCATCCAGAAATGAGACCCAAGACCTTGTAGCAAATAACAGAATATATTGTCAGATAATGTTGAGGTAAACAAATTATGACACCTAAAATCTCTGCTGCATATAATACAACAAAAACTCACTTAAAGTTATAAGGTAATATTATGAATTCAGAATTGACCAGCATAAACTATAGCTCTCCTCACTAATGAGCAGCACACAGCAACAGCGAGCTTGGTACCAAACACAGATCAGGACTAAGTTGCCTTTGAGCTCTTATAATAAGGATGCCAAGCCTAGGCCAATACAAAGAGAATTGATAAAGTGATGAGTACTAGGCTTGTGCAATTTGTTTCGTTCCGAAATTTGTTTTTACCGAATTTTGCAAAATTTGGCAATTCGGACGAATTCCGAATTCTGAATTTTCAATTTCCGAACTTTTCCGAATTTTCGTTTTACCGAATCGCGGTAATTCGGCAATTGCGGTAATTCGGAAATTCGGCACTCGGAACAGCCGAAAATACGAAATTTGGAAATCCGAAAATTCGAAAAAAGCTAAGAATATTTGAAATAATAACTAACTAATAACTATTAAATTATAGGTATTGAAATTTCCTTGAAAGTTTGGCTGTTAGTGAACTTAAATATGAAATTTATCACTAATAGTCATACTTTCAAGAAAATTCCAATACCTATAATTTAATAGTTATTTATTATTATTTCAAATATTCTTTCTTATGTCCGAATTTCGGAAATTTGGAAATAAGGAAGAACATTTGAAATAATAAGTTATTAATTTATTATTTTAACTTATTATAAATTATAATAAGCTATTATTATTTCAAATGTTCTCTCTTATTTCAGAAATAAGAAGGACCATTTGAAATAATAAGCTATTAATTTATTATTTTAACTTATTATAAATTATAACAAGCTATTATTATTTCAAATTTTCTTCCTTATTTCCGACTTTTGCAGTATGTGACTGTATATATGCATACTGTATGTATGTGTGTGTGTGTGTATACTGGGTGTGTATATACAGTATACATACAATATACACACAGTATATGCACACCCAGTATACACACACACACACACACACACACATATATACAGTATGCATAAATTAATAAATAAATAAATAAAAAGGGGCAGACTCGATGGACTACTCAGTCTTTTTCTGCCGTCACTTTTCTATGTTTCTATGTTTCTATATATACAGTCACACACTGCAAAAGTTGGAAATAAGGAAGAACATTTGAAATAATAATAGCTTATTATTACTTATAATAAGTTAAAATAATACATTTATAACTTATTATTTCAAATGTACTTCCTTATTTCCGAAATTCGGAAATATGGAAATAAGAAAGAACATTTGAACTAATAATAAATAACTATTAACCACTTCAATACCGGACATTTATACCCCCTTCCTGCCCAGACCAATTTTCAGCTTTCAGCGCTCTCACACTTTGAATGACAATTACTCTCTCATGCTACACTGCACCCAAACAAAATTTGTATAATTTTTTTTCACCCAAATAGAACTTTCCTTTGGTGGTATTTAAGAACCTCTGGGTTTTTTATTTTTTGCGACATAATTGAAAAAAGTGCGAAGATTTTGAAAAAAAAACACTTTTTTTTAGTTTCTGTGATAAAATTTTGCAAATAAGTAATTTTTGTTCATAAATTTGGGCCAAAACCTATACTGCTACCTATCTTTGGTAAAAATAACCCAAATAAGTGTATATTATTTGGTCTGTGTGAAAGTTATAGAGTCTACAAACTATGGTGCAAATCATTGAAAATTGATCACACCTGATGCACTGATGGCCTATCTCATTTCTTGAGGCCCTGAAATGTCAGGAAAGTAAAAATACCCCCCAAATGACCCCATTTTGAAAAGTAGACATTCCAAGGTATTTAGCAAGTGGCATGGCGAGTTTTTTGAAGTTGTACTTTTTTCCAACAATTCTTGGGAAAATTAAGAAATTATTATTATTTTTTATTTTTTTGCACAAAATTGTCATAACAACAAGTTATTTCTCACACACAGCATATGCATACTACCAATTACACCCCAAAATACATTCTGCTACTGTCCCTGAGTATGGCAATACCACGTGTGAGACTTTTTCACAGCCTGGCCACATAGAGAGGTCCAACATGCAGGGAGCACCGTCATGCATTCTAGGAGCAGAATTTTCACATCTAATTTCCTAACAGCCTATTACACTTTTGAAGGCCCTGGAGCACCAGGACAATGGAATTACCCACAAAATAACCCCATTTTGGAAAACAAACACCCCAACGTATAATCTATGAGGCATTATGAGTCTTTTGAATGGTTCATTTTTTTCCACAAGTCTTCGAAAAACGTGGAAAGAAAACGCTTTTATTTTTACACAAAGTGGTCAATTTATAAGATATTTCTAACACATAGCATGCACATAGCAAAAATTACCCCCCAAAATATATTCTGCTACTTGTCCCGAGTATGGCGATACCACATGTGTGAGACTTTTTCACACCCTGGCCACATACAGAGGCCGAACAGCGTTCTAGGAGCATAAATTACACATAAAATTTCATTCATACCTATCCCACTTTTGAAGGCCCCGGGGCACCAGGACAGTGGAATTACCACCAAAATGACCCCATTTTGGAAAGCAAACACCCAAGGTATATTCTATGAGGCATGGGCTGCAGATAGGTACTTGGGTACTCTAATGGGCTGCAGATAGGTACTCAGGTATTCTGATGGGCTGCAGATAGGTACTTGGGTACTTTGATGGGCTGGCGACAGGTACTCGGGTAATCTGATGGATTGGTAAAAGGTACTTGGGTACTCTGATGGGCTGTAGATAGGTACTCGGTTACTCAGATGGGTTTGTGACAGGTACTTGGGTAATCTGAAGGGCAGGTGACAGGTACTTGGGTACTCTGATGGGCTGGTGACAGGTACTCGGGTACTCTGATGGGCTAGTGACAGGTACTCGGGTACTCAGGTGGGCAGGTGACAGGTACTCGGGTACGCTGATGGGCTGGTGACAGGTACTTGGGTACTCAGATGGGCAGGTGACAGGTACTCTGGTAAGCTGATGATCTGGTGACAGGTACTCGGATACTCTAATAGGCAGGTGACAGGTTCTCGGGTACTTTGCCGGGCTGGTGACAGGTACTCAGGTTCTCTTTTATGTGCAGGTGACAGGTACTCGGGTACTCTGATGGGCTGGTGACAGGTACTCTGGTACCCTGATTGGCTGGTGACAGGTACTCTGATGGGCAGGTTACAGGTACTCGGGTACACTGATGGGCAGGTGACAGGTACTCGGGTACTCTCATGGGCTGGTGACAGGTACTCTGGTACTCTGATGGGCAGGTAACAGGTACTCGGGTACTCTGATGGGCAGGTCAGGTACTCGGGTACTCTGATGGGCTGGTGACAGGTACTCGGTACTCTGATGGGCTGGTGACAGGTACTCTGATGGTCTGGTGACAGGTACTCGGGTACTCAGGTGGGCAGGTGACAGGTACTCTGGTAAGCTGATGATCTGGTGACAGGTACTCGGGTACACTGATGGGCAGGTGACAGGTACTCGGGTACTCTCATGGGCTGGTGACAGGTACTCTGGTACTCTGATGGGCAGGTGACAGGTACTCGGGTACTCTGATGGGCAGGTGACAGGTACTTGGATACTCTGATGGGCAGGTGACGGGTACTCAGATGGGCAGGTGACAGGTACTCGGGTACTCAGATGGGCTGGTGATAGGTACTCGGGTACTCTGATGGACAGGTGACAGGTACTCGGGTACTCTGATGGACAGGTGACAGGTACTCGGGTACTTTGATGGACAGGTAACCGGTACTCTGATGGGCTGTGACAGGTACTTTGATGGGGTGGTGACAGGTCCTCTTTATTGGGGGGTGATCAGTGTGCTTGGTGTACAGTAGGCGGTAACGAGCCGTTACCGCAATCTCCCTGTCACACACGATCGGTGTGTGACAGGGAGAACCGCGGTAACGGCTCGTTACCGCGGTTTGTTTACATCACATGACCCAGCCGGTCACGTGGTAAAGAGCCAAATCTATTGGCTCTTTACACGGATCGGAGCTGGGCTTTGTCCCCCGGGGGCGCGCACGAGCGGCGTGCACGAGAAGATCGGTAGTGACCGGCTGTGGCTGGTCACGTGGTAAAGAGGCAATTTTATTGGCTCTTTACCCCGACCGGGGGGGGGGACACGACCCCCCGGCAGATGAGCGATCCATGTCATATGACGTCGGTCCGGATCGACGAGCAGTTCCTGCCGACGTCATTTCACAATGACTTGGTAGGGAACTGGTTAAATTATAGTCATAAACAACATAGGTCAATTAAATCAACATATGCAGCAGCGCTCACTAATGACAATATTTTTGAAACTAATTGTCCAAAAGTCAGTTAAAATAAATGATACAATTAGGCATTTATAAAAAGTGAGCAGTGGGAGCATAAGAGAAAAAGTCCACAGTCTGCAGTGGTAAAGTCATCAATCGGCTTCTAGAATGAATCACATTCCACCTCGTGCATAGATATATAGTGAATCCCTTCACCCTTAGATGGACTCTTACCAACTCTCCATGCCTGTCATTCTCATGAACAGGCCATCACGCTTTTAGTGCACTCAAGGCACGTATGCACATTGGCAATCTTGTCCCCAGCATGTAAACTTAAAACTTAAAACTGGGGGGAAGTTCAAAACGAATCTTAGAAAGTATTATTTTACTGAAAGGGTGGTTGATCATTGGAATAAACTACCAACAGAGGTTGTGAGACAGTCAACAGTAAATGGCTTTAAACATGCTTGGGATAAACATAAATCCATAGTCAAACAACAAGGTTAATGTAAAAAAAAAAATATATAAAAAAAAATAAATAAAAAGGGGCAGACTCGATGGACTACTCAGTCTTTTTCTGCCGTCACTTTTCTATGTTTCTAAAACAGCTTCACTGGATATGAACCGGACGCCCGCTATTCATGGAGCCTCGGCAGATGCCGCACCTCTAATTGCCGTTCACTGCCCCGTCCAGCAGGGCATAGTAGGCAGTCTAAGGGCACCACCATCCGATCCTCCTATTGTCACTGCACAGCCTCAGACGTGTTTCGTCGTAACCGACTTCTACTTGTGAGTGGCCGTACGGTGCGGTAGCACAACATTAAGTATTCTCCTCCCCCTCAGCTGAAGCACCATGCCTCCGGTGTCTCCAGTGGTCAGAATAGACGGCATCTGCCTCTCACAGCGGTCACTTACTACATCTTCAAATACTTTAAACATTTTAGTAAGTATTGCTCCATCTAGACTGTACATTTAATAGCAATATTCCATATGCAACCAGCTCATTTAAGTCAGATAACTATAAAACCATGGTAATAAATTCTATTATCTTTTTTACATATGAAGGAGTGTGAGAACTTCATTGACTTATATCAAACCTTATTAAATACTACTCCTTCTAAAGGGAATAGTACAATAGATAAAACTATATAAGTAGGACATATATTACAAGAAATCAATTATGTAGTCAATATGCGATAGGACACACAAAGTAAATGACCCATTCTCAATGAAAGAACCAACTCATTATAATCAGAGTATAAAGGGGAAGAAAAAATAATAACTAAAAGATAATGAATGAAGTGACTACAGGCCATACTGTTAATTCTATTAACCCTTATACGTTTATCGCATACACCGGAACAGTTGACCTTCATTACCATTAACCATCATTCATTATTATTCTTCTAACTAGGGGTAATGCAATGAATGGAGTCACATACTACTATATCATAAATTAAAATTCAAAAATATATATAAAACTATAACTCCTCGTTTCTGACCCAGGATAAATACGATGATCCACACTTAACTGCACATAACAGCTCCCTCACATATATACATATGTGTAGGGGCCTAACATGTGTGTGTCTCATGAAACCACCCAATAATGTGGTCAGGCATATTCATTTTTATTTTTTAATCCTCCATGGAACCCTACATCTGTAACATTCACTGATCTATCTTCCAAGCAGGAGGGAGGGTCTCAAATATCACTAATAAAGGCGTTAAGGTCTAACTCAATGTTCAATCCTCTCGGCGTTAAACAATTCATATGGAATATCCATTGAGTTTCACATTGTGACAGATCTCTCACGCGATTTGAGCCCCTCCATGTCGGGTACACACAGTCGATACCACAAAACTGCAATAAAGTGGGATCTCTCTGGTGTTTCTCCCTAAAATGCATGGAGACGCTATGGTATTTGAATCCTTTTTTAATGTTGGTCAAATGTTCACCTATACGGATTTTCAGACACCTCTTTGTGCGGCCAACATAATATAGGCCACACGGACACCACAACAAGTACACCACATGTGTTGAATTACAGGTGATGAACTCCTTGATTTTATAGGTTTCACCCTCCGTATTATCAAACTGTGTGCGTCCACTATTGGATATCCTAACAGTCCTACATGCTTTACATTTTTTGCATGCAAAAAAACCCTTCTTAGTTGTAGGGAACTTTTGTTGCCCTGGGGCATCAAGTACTTTCTTGACCACTTTCATGCCGAAGTTCGGAGCTTTTCTGTAAATAAACTTCAGTTGGCCTGGTAGTATGGGTCCCAAATCCCTGTCCATACGTAATACTGGCCAGTGTCTTCTAAATATCTCCTCAACTTCCTTGTATTGACAGTGAAAGTCGCAAAGAAAGCTAAATTGATGCTGATTCTCCTGAGGAGCTTACACCTTATCTGCCAGACATTCCTCACGTGGTAATTTGCCCACCTCATCTATCAACCCAGTGAGGGTTACTGGTTTATATCCTTTTTCCTCAAATTTTCTTTTCAGATATCCAGCTTGTGTATAGTAATCTTCTAGTTCTGTACAATTTCTGCGTACACGCAGAAATTGTCCCTTTGGAATTTTCCTTATCCAGGCTGGATGGTGCCCACTATTGATCGATAAGTAAGAATTTCGGTCAGGGGCGTTATGTTATCCTGCACTGCCGAATATATCAAATGTACTGTATACTATCTGCTGTGTATGTTCCACCACCATTTTGGGCAGAAGTGCTGCACACGGTCCTGACGTACCGGTGTCCCGTTGCTCTTAGTGGGGGATCTTAATTGTTACCTGAATCCCTTGTTAGACAAACACCCACCACCAGTTGAGCGTACAGTACACCGTACTGCACTATTGAAATTTATAGAGGAGGCGGGCTGGGTGGATCCATGGCGCTGCCGGACCCCACACCTGAAACAGTTCTCATGTTTCTCTAAATCGCATATGTCCCTGTCCAGAATAGATATTTGTCTCTGCACACCCAGTATGGTGTTGGCCATACAGGACATCCAATATGGGGTACGGGGTATCTCTGACCATTCCCCGTTAGTGATCTCGATGAGCACCGGTCCGGCCTCCTCTCTGCGGAGGGCATCATGGAAGCTGAATGCGTTTTGGTTATCCCTTATCCCCTCCCATGATACAATCATCGGCCAGATATCAGACTTCTGGGGAACGCATGCAAATAGCCTTGATCCATTAGTTACGTGAGGCGCTTTTAAAGCCTTCCTGCGAGGGGTATTTATTAAAGCAGTCAATGCAGTTAAGCAAACTACAAATGCCCAAAGGGAGCAGGCTGTTCAGCTGGTGCGTTGTTTGGAAGCAGTATTCATTGATGACCCAAAGGAATGTCACAAGGAGTCCTGGGTGGCTACCCAGGAGGCCCTGGATCACATTGTTAGATCAGGGGCTGACAGGAAACGATTTTTTAATAGACTTGCCTTTTATGAGGAAGGGGAACAGACTGGACGGATGCTAGCTAGACTGGTACACTCACACCAAACTCTGCCCTCTATAGGGGCCTTGAAAACATCTAAAGAAGGGAAAATAGTTAATACCCCGGATCTCGTTATGCGGGAACTGGTAGAATATTACTCGGGGCTCTATGCCTCCTGGCAAACCTGCTCTCCCGGTGAGTTGCGGGACTTTCTGGGGGGCATGGAATTACCTCGCCTGTCTGAGGCTCAGAGGCGGATGTTGGATGCCCCCATGACGCTGGAGGAGCTGAGTGGAGCGGTCGGGGCCTGCCCTAACCATAAAGCGCCGGGGGAGGATGGACTTCCTAACGAGGTCTATAAACAATACGGGGAGAATATTCTCCCCCACTTGCTTAAAGTGTTTAATGCAGCTAGAGAACGGGGATACCTTCCAGAGTCCATGTCTAGGGCTAACATCGTACTTCTGTTGAAACCAGGGAAAGACCCCCTTGACCCGGGCTCATACAGACCGATTTCCCTCCTTCAGTCGGACGTCAAACTCTTGGCAAAAGCCCTGGCCCTGAGACTAAATGGGGTTATCTCTTCAATTGTACACCCGGACCAGGCTGGTTTCATACCCCAAAGGTCAACCGCACTTAATATACGCAGACTATTTCTCAACCCCCAGTCACCGGTGGACAATGGGGGAGATAGGGCACTGCTGTCGTTAGACGCCCATAAGGCGTTTGACAGCATTGAATGGCAATACCTATGGGTGGCTATGGAGAACTTTGGCTTTGGAGAAGTATTTATCTCCTGGATGAAACTACTGTATAGTGCCCCTGTGGCAGCGATCCGGGAGGCAGGCCGGGTGTCCCGCCCCTTTTCGTTACATAGAGGTACTAGGCAGGGGTGCCCCCTATCACCCCTGCTCTTCGCTGTGGCCATTGAGCCACTTGCAGTGAGGATACGTGCTAATACGCGTATTAAAGGGTTTCAGTATGGCAATATAGAAGAGAAAATCATGCTTTATGCTGATGACACCATGCTGTTGCTGGGGGACACAGCGGAGTCCTTGCGGGAGGCCATGTCTGACATCACCATCTTCGGTGGATTCTCCGGTCTGGTCATTAACTGGACTAAGTCCTCTATGATGAGATTGGATGAGCCTATTGGAGAAATAGACCCCTTGACTCAACATATCCCAGTGGTCGAGTCTTTCAAATATCTGGGAATCCACATTACAGCTAAACCAATAGAGTATATTTCCCTAAATTTGTCCCCATTGTTGAACCGTATTCGGGAAAAAATCAAGGTATGGTCGAAATCTAAGCTCTCCGCAACTGGTAGAATAAACTTAATTAAGATGATTATTATGCCACAGCTTCTCTATGTCTTACACAATACCCCTATGGTAGTCCCACTTAAAGTATTTAGAATTATTAATACGATGTAGAGGGTCCCTTATCTGGCTGGATAGGCCCCCACGGATTAGGCTAGAACAACTCCAGAAGCCGAAGGAGGCAGGAGGGATGGCATTGCCTAACCCCTGGCTGTACTATCTAGCTGGGCAACTTCAACACATTGCAAGGGTGATGATTGGGGAAAAAGTAGAACAGATGGATAGAAGGGATCCCACAATTTCACTACTTAACCGGGCCACGGGGGCTGCGGAGATAACTCAAGGGCTGGAAGCCCTAGCGTATGCCAAATCAAATAGAAAATTCCCCACTTACGTACTGATGCAGAAGGTGTGGAATAGAACAAGGCAACTGCAAGGTGTCACGGGCTATACTAGCTACAGCCCCATTTGGGATAATGGAGGTGAGGGCACACGGGGTCACGCACATGAAACACATTTTTTCTCAAGGTAAACTACGCTGCTTCATGGAGCTGCAAGGCAAATTTGGTATAACGGAGTCCATGTGGCTCAATTATATGCAACTTAAACATGCTGTAGGGCAACAAGCGGATGGCGAACCGTGGGTTATTTCCCCCACACCTGTCTTTCATCGCATGGCTGAGGTCTCCCATTTTAAGGGCTTTATTTCGCACTGTTATAGTATGCTGGCATCCATGTACCTGAAGGGATTCCCCACGGGGGTGATGGGTAAATGGGAGAGGAATGTGGGCTCTTTTGAGGACACGCAGTGGGAGGAGGTTCTGGAGACTGTCCACTCGTGCTCTCTCAGTGCCACCCAGCGTCTATTTCAATTGTATATTGTGCTACGAGCACATTACACACCCGCTAGACTACATAAAATGGGTGTGAAGGATAACCCAGAGTGTACCAGGTGCTCGAGGAATCGGGGGGATCTCATACATCTCCTCTGGAGATGCCCGAAGCTGCACCGTTACTGGGCGGGGGTGGTGAGCACCATTAACAGGGTATTCCATGTTGACGTCCCAGTTGATCCTAGGCTATGTATACTGTGCATGCTGGAGTATGTTCTCACTGAGGAAAACCATAGGCAGGCCATAGCTAGGGCACTATTTCAGGCCAGAAGGCTTATACTGATACATTGGAAGTCGGGGGAACCCCCCACACTCAAGGAGTGGATTGGACAGATGGGTGACACTCTGCGATTGTAAAAGTACATTTTTCAACATAGGGGTAGGCCCCTTAAATTTAATGACATATGGGAACCTTGGCTGAGTACCCCAGGGCTTGCCCCGGTGGACCTAATAATGGACCGACTACTGCTATAGGCTAAAAGACATGCTTCCTATGTAACGTAATCCAGAGGATGGGTGGACAGAAAACTCTTTTTGGGAGGGGCGTGGACGGGTATTGTGCAGGTGGACAGAGGTATGGAGGTAATGGATGACGTATCTATGTACCTGGTTTGGTAATTGTGCTCTATGTACACTGATTGCTGAATAATCTATATATATATATGTGTGATTCTGTATTCTGAAAAATCTGTTTGTTTGTTTTAAATAAACTTTTCAGATAAAAAAAAAAAAAAAGAATTTCGGTCAGTGGGCTTAAAGTATGCCTTTGTCACCAGCCTGGATCCCACCCTTTTTATCTCTACATCCAAAAAATGGATTGAGGAATCACTGATGGTATAATCTAACTTGATATTGTGATCATTCTGGTTCAGACCGAGTAGGAAATTTTAAAAATGGAGGGTAAAGTGTCTTTTAACATAAGTGGTCGGGAGCCATGTGCTGCCTCCCCAATAACACAATTTGCAAAAAGGAGAAGGCCCACAGGAATTTGACGCAGCACAGAGTTCCCACAATTAAATAAAGGTGTAAAAAGTACAATTTATTAGATCAAGGTTAAAAATATTTACATGGAGAGCAGGCAACTACACCGTACACAACCATGGATATACAAGACATGAGAACCAACAGAAACAGTGGTAACAAAATGGGAGCTTACCGACCCTCAGGTATAAATTGTATCCTGAAGTTCAAGGTTAGACTCCCTCTCCAACATGTTTCGAAGTTTTCTAGATATGTATCACACCTCTTCCTCAGGGAGAAAACCACTGTATAACTTTGGTTCTGAAATACAACATTAAGCATACAGCAGTAAACAACTGTAATAACACAAACATATGTACATATAAATGGACACTTATGATGCGTGTGGGTCTGTGAGGGCCACCTGCCAGTACTTACCCCTGTGATTTAAACATGACACAGGGGAATGGTATAGAATAGTATAGACGTTAGCTATTGAAGAAACCCCCATAAGGTAACTGGGGGGAAAAAAAGGCAACAAATGCAGCTCCCTTTGTCCCGTCCTCCCAACGCATCAGCATGTATCTCCCACGAGAATCATTTGCAGGAACCAACAGAGCCCAACCTGAAGGGCAGCCTACCTACAAAACAAAGTGTTGAGGGTTTGCGTAAGCGGTAAAGGTGGAGGGGTGGTGATGTTAAGAATAGCCCAATTTCTACTTACTGTGTAGGAGGATAATAAGCTAGTGCATACCACCGTGTATAGGTGTAGCTGGAGAACCTGTAAGTGGATATTTACTCAAATGAATACGATACCCACAGGTTGATTAGTGATATAACAGTAGAACAGGGCATCCCTGGGGAGAGGAGGGGGGAGGAAAGAAGGGAAAAGGAAAAGGGACAAAGAGGGGGGGAGGAGGGCAATGGGGGAAAAAAGGAAAAGGAGAGAAGGGGAGAAGGGGGGGGGGAAACAGGAGGGGGAACAAAGGGGATGGCCAAAGGAGATCCAGGACCCCTATATATGTATACAACAGGTTCAGATTACCTACCCTGAAGGTGGGGAACAGCTCCAGCTGCAGCAAAAGTAGATCTGTATAGCAGCAGTGCCCGATCCCCTATGTGGTAGCTCAGATTAAATAGGGGAGAAATCAACCAGGTCCCTCCCCACATGTGGGAGGGAGTATATGGGCAGGTGAATGTTGTAGAGATTACCAATTGGGGGGGCCAGATATCGCACAGGTGTGTGCGACATCATAGTCCCGCCCCTACCTGCAGTAAGGTCCGTTCAGCGTTGAGGAACTGAAAGACGTCCCCGCCGATTCCCCACCATGGCGGCTTCCAACGCCGCCGGCAGCCACAGACCAAAGGTTTGTTCACTGGACGCAACCGCGTCCGACGTCACCATGGCGCCGATGCGCCCAGAAGACACCGCGCTCGGTAACCAACCAATCCCAGATGGGGGGCGGGACCGAGACACGGCTACTCACATCCCCCCAGGTCGCTACGCGATGCTGGGGGGGCAAACTTAGCCCCCATAGCAACGCCAACCTGCTGTGTGTAGAACATCCCCTGGTACCAGAAGTAGTTATGGCCCATACAATAGTCCAGGACTTTCCCCAAAAATGTATTTTGGTTATACGGTATATCGTCCCTTTTGCTTAATGCCCAATTGAGGGCTAGGATAGCATCGTCGTGTTGGATGATAGTATACAACGAGGCTACATCTGCAGTAATAAGCCATATAATATCATTTTCTTGGAAAGACACCTCTCCCAAAGATTTCAAAATATCTTTTGTATCCTTGAGATAAGCCCTCGTTCTCTGCACGCTGGGTTGAAGAAATCTATCCAAATATTCACCCACTCTGGCAGACACTGAGTCAATACCATTCACTATAGGTCTGGCAGGTGGGTGTGTTGTACTCTTATGTATCTTAGGAAGGGTATAAATTACCAGTATTCGGCATACACTAGGTGTTAAATATCTCTTCTCTTTTTTATTCAGAGCATATGATTTATAGCCCCAATCCACTAATTCATATAATTGCTTCTTATATAGATCAGTAGGATCACTTCTCAATTTTCTATAGGTTGACCTATCATTCAACGTTTCAGATAGTTGCCCATGGTAGAATGATTTATCCATTACAACTACCCCTCCCCCCCTTATCGGCAGGGCGCACAATAATATCCTATCTTTCTTCTAGATGTTTTATTCCCTCTGTAATATAATACGGGTTAACCTCTTTCTTGGGTTCCAATTTCTCTAAATCTTGTAAGACCAGAGACTTAAAAACCTCAATATGATGATTACTGGGTATCTGGGGGTTAAAAGTGGATTTATTGCGCAATCCACTGTTAATTTGATTTGTAATACCATATTTACTATGAATAGGATATACAGGGTGGGTCAAAAAATGTTTTTTCAAGTTCAAGTTCCTGACATATTTGTGAGTGTCTATATATGTCCGGAACTTGTTAAGTGGTGTCTTTGGGGCTGTCTTTAAACCTAAATTTAATATGTTCAACTCTTTGTGATCTAATTTTGCTTGACTTAAATTATAAATTTCTTCTGTTAACCGTCCCTTCTTCTCTTTTTTGAGTTGTTCCCTTCTCCCTGCCCTGCATCCTCTCTGTCTCCAGGGTCTGGGTGTCTTGGGACATGTTCTAATGGGTAATGAGATGGACCTCCCCGGCCTCCTGTGTGGGGGATGGTGTTGGGGATCCCTTCTCAGTGTATACTGACCCCCTCTGTCCCATTGGCGATATTCTAAAAAAAGAAGAATCTGATGTAAAATATTGTTCATTATATAAGGGTTGGTATCTATTAAACGCTGAAACCCCAAACTAACCATTTCTGTACATTCCACTAGGGGTACGTGGACTATCTCTATTTCTATAGGTATTACCTCTTGGTCTGTGAAAACTACCTCTTCCTCTAAAGGCTACAGGTCTAGGGGTAACTTCGACCCTTTAATTTTCAGGAACATACTCCACGGGTCTACCTATATCCCTTTTAGGAAGATTTTTATTGTTATTTGATACAGTAGTTTGCCTTATATCTTTATCCTGTCTCTTGACCACTACATTAGAGCCAGAATCATCATCTTTCTGTGAGTTATCAAGATTCTGCCACAAAAAACTTTTTTATTTTTAAAATCCTGGGAATCTCTTTTAAATTTTTTCACTTTCTTTTTCTGAGTGTCATGATCAATCTTTTCTAGTTTCTTTTTAATCATTACATTTAAATTTCTCCATTCATTTATTACATAAAGAAGGTGAGCAGCTCTTGTAGAGTTTACTCTTGATAGTTGCTCTTTCCAATTGCAGCAGGACAGAAGTGCAGTAGGACAAAAGTGCATAGTTTTAAAAAAATTTGAATGACATAGGTTGATGACAAAAAAAATTTTGATACGTGAAAACAGGATGACGTGAAGACAGGACGACGTTAACCTTTCTCGT
>BLSH010436703.1:392322-423209 GCA_018402905.1 Glandirana rugosa
TAAGGGAGAGCGGCCTGACTCCTGAGGTATATATATATATATATATATATATATATATATATATATATATATATATACACACACATACATATACTCTTCAGTTATCTTTAGCTTCATCTCACTTGATACAGAGATAGTTATTTCACATTCATTTACGGTATGGTACCTGTTAAAAATCAATTGCAAAATCCACTGTGTCAGAGAGGTGAGAAAGATTGCTGGCACCCAAAGGACTTGTAGATACACAGAACACACAGTGAGCACTTCCGTAATCAAATGCAATGTTTTACACGCAATACATTCAATTCACTAGGGTGGATGAGTTATTTTAAAGCTGAAGATTAGTTAAAAAAAACATTTTTTACTCTACAGCTTTAGTTACATTATTTTTCTGTAATGAAGTATGTCCTAGGATGTGCAGGATTCTCACTGCAGGGCCCTGTCCTCTTCCTGCTACTGAATTGCCATTGCTGGGGGGGGGGGGGGTGAAAAACTTTGGGTCTCCAGGCTCAGCTGCACTAAAGATAATCCAAGAGAGACCTGCTTCCTCCTTCCCTCATCCACTGAGAAAAATACTTTTACAAAGTTTGATCAGTCATAGGATTCTGTCACCCATTCACAGATTGTGTTGCAGGCAGTCCAATCAATTAAAGAACTTTTTTTAAATGGAGGAAAGTGTGTGTGTGAGTGTGTGTGTGTGTGGGGGGGGGGGGGGTGGTCTTGTCCCTGACAGTGTTACCTTTAGTGCATCTGACCTGGGAGACCCGAAGCTGTGGGAGATCCGAAGTTCAGCAGCAGGAAGAGGACAGAGCAGCCCTGCAGTGAAGATTTTTACAGAATCCAGCACCCTGCACGACGTAGGACATATTTAATTACAGGTAAGTAATGTAACTAAGGCTGTAGAGGAAAAAATGCTTTAATTACATTATTATCTTCATGAGCATTTTTTTCTAAAATGTGAATTGCACAAAACAAATAAAATTTTGGAACAAAATACAGTACAAGCCAATACTTCAGTCCTCCTGATGCAACTCTGAGCCCAGGGTGACAATGTTGTTTCTTCATAAATACAGTACAGTGTGTAAATATTGTGAGTCTAGGACAGGAAAAGTGGTACTGGCAATATCACCAGCTGAAAAAATAGCCTAAAAAAGAAATCAAATGCAGCTCCCTCCAAGCTGTAAGACCAGTCCTGGCAGCCTTTTCATTCTCATGCTCTGGCGGTTGCAGGCCCTCTGATGTCATGCAGTCCATAACCCTGCATTGGACTTGAGGGGGGACGTGGAGATACGCGTCCCTGATATCCAGGGACGCCATGAAGTCCCCTTGGTGCAGGGCAGCCACGACCGAACGGATGGATTCCATCCGGAATTTTTGCGCTCTCACAAAGTGGTTTAGCGCCTTTAGGCCCAGAACTGGCCTGACCCCCCCCCCCCCCTTTTTTGGGGACCACGAATAGGTTTGAGTAGAAACCGTGAAACCTCTCCAACTGAGGTACTGGCACGATCACCCCCTGGTTGGAGAGTACCTGAACAGCCCTTAAGAGGGCCTCCCGACGCCCCTGAGGGAGTCTCAAGTTCAATGGGAAGAACCTGTCTGGGGGTAGAGTGCTGAACTCTATCCTGTAACCGGAGGACACCACTTCCTGCACCCAACGGTCGGAAATGCGGGCAGTCCACCTGTCTGCGAACCCCAGAAGACGTCCCCCCACCTGAAGATCGGGTTGGGGGCAACCCATCATGCAAAGGAGGGTTTGTCCTCTGTCTTTTAGTTCTTGCAGTGCCAGGGTCGCTTGCCGGGCCTCGACCCCTTGCCCGCTGCGCCAGGGGCAAGAAAAAACCTCTTCTGACCCGAAGAGACAGGTCCCTGCTTGCGGCGGAACTCCCGCCGCCTGGGCTCCGGAATGAAAGTACTCTTCCCCCCAGTGAAATCCTTGATGATTTCATCCAACTGTGACCCAAAGAGATGGCCACCATGAAAGGGAAGATCCGCAAGATCTTTTTTGGACCCAACCACGAACGTAACCAGAGAACTCGTCCGATAATGACTGCAAAAACAGACATCTTTGACAACATGGGAAGCAGGTCCAGAGCTGCATCACACAGGTACCGAATACCCTGAAACAAATGGTCTGCCTTCTGCGACGCTTGCAGCGTCCTGCCGCAGTCCAAATCATTCTGCAGCTCTGCCATACATTCAGACAGATATTGCGCCGCCATGGCAGACGCCAGGACCGGCCGCATTGCTGATCCTGCTAACAGGAAAAGTGCCTTGGACACTGCCTCCGTCCGCCTATTGGCTGGGTCCTTAAACCTTCCAACGGAATGGTCGTTGCCTTGTTCAGGCGAGCCACCGGAGAGTCCACTGTGGGGGACGCCCACTTATTCACAAAACTATCCTCAAAGGGATAGCGTATAGCGAAGCGCTTTGGTAGAGTGAAGGAATTTTGCGGATGCTGCCATTCCTAATAGACCAAATGGTCAAAAAACTGATCATAAGGATAAGCTTTTTGTGACCTAGGCGGCCTAGCAGACCCACAAACATATGCGGATGCTTGCGACTGCCCTGCTTGGTCCAGTCGCAAGGATGCATGGATATTAGAAATCCGTGCAGTCACCAGCGCTTTTTCACGTGCAACTGAGGCCCCCTGGTCCTCTTCGCCGTCCGAGGGTACCAGTTCACCCTCTGAGAGTTCCATGGGGGTCCCCGTGACCCCCGAAGCCATTTCCGGTTCGGATTCGTCCCCTGAGGAACAAGGGGGAGGCAGGCGTTTTTTAGGGGCCCCCAGAGTGTTGCTCGGCCCCACCCGGGGAAGAAATTCCCCAAACACTGCCCTCAGCTGGTCCAGAGACACCAGGGCCCCCAGCGCAGGCTGCGCTGCCACTGACTCCTCCCCAGAAGGGCCTGCAAGATCATCTGCCATCATACCACCGAAACTGACAGTCAAAATTAGAAAAAAGATCTGACACCCCCACAATGCAGCCCCACAGAACTCCAGGGAGACCCCAGGAGGACTGCACCCACCGCTACCACACCCCAGGGAGAGCCCAGCTATACTTGCTGTTTTGTGCCCACAGTGCTTCTCCCAGCAGGAGTGCTTAAAGGACTGCCAAAAAGAAGCGCCATCTGTAGTCAGCCACGCTGTCCCAAGCGAAAAGGAAAGTAAAACGGCAGCAGCACGTTTTACACTGCTCCAGGGACATCCAATATGGCCGCCGAGATCATCCACAAGAGGCCAAAGCCTGTGTGCAGGCCGCGACTACAGCAAAATGGCCACCGCTGTCACTAGAGGGAAACCCTCAGCAAAATGGCCACGGATACGGCAAAATGGTGGCGGATCGCCGCATGGCGGTATAAAAAATGCACAGATGCGGTTTTAAACGGGGTGCGGAAAGGGGGGGAGGGAGGTGAGGGAGGGGACGATGACACGCAGGAGGACATTAGCCCAGTGACCACCCTCCACCGGTCGGCCAGAAAAATGCTAAAGTACGTCCAGGACCCCCCTCCGCACCCCTAGGGGGGGAAGAGGGGGTCACTCACCACTCCGACGGGCGTAGCGGGTAGCCACCCGGTCGCAGACCTTCCTCCCCAGCCAGAAAGGGATGCTGCAGGCCAAAGCCCTTGGACAGGAACCGAGTCCGGTCACCGAGCATAAGTGGGGGTCACCCACTGGCCGCCCGCACGGAACGGGCACGATGCGGCGGGTCCCGCCACAGCATAGGACTAGCTCGCATCGGTCGGCCGTGCTGGGGAAAGGGCAGGATTCTAGTTATCCTCTATGCCCCAGCCGACTTCTTGATAGCAGTCTTCATCAGATAGCTTGAAAAAAATAAAAAAGCGGTAGCAAAAAATATAAACCGCAGGTCCCATAAGGGAGCCAGGTCAACTCCTTGCACTAGGCATAATAAAACTGATATGCTAAGCAGAGCAGGGGGGTTATATGGGAGAGAGAGGACGGCCCCACTGGGAGGGGCAAGCTTGCTTTCTTTCTTTTTGCCTAGTTAACTCCTAGTAGGATGTGCATATAACCACATGTTAAAGAGGGCTGCTTCTGTCAGTGAACGTAAGAGAAACCCTATTTTCCATCCGTCTGGGGGATAGGACAGATCCACCTGTCTGTTTTCATCAGATCCCCCATAGAGGAGAGCGGGGCTCTGACAGGTCAGTCTCTGCACAGTGAGCAGAGATGGACCTGTCATCCGCCGGCTCAGCGGGGATCAATGGATCGATCCCCGCTGACAAAGCGGAGTCAGTGAAAATGGACCCTAAAGGAGAGGGCCAGCTGTCTGGAAAGCTAAGGATCGGATAGGTAAAACTGCTTTTTGCTGCCCCTTAGACGAAAATGAGCTTTCAACTCTTTCAGTGTGGGCGCAGCCCCACTGAAAGGGAGCGTTCTTCTTGCCCAGAAGATGGACTTTAAGGTAGAGAAAGCTCAGTACTGAAACAATATAAACCCAAACAAAAAGTGCACTGACCTACTGCAATAAAAGCAGGTAAGAATAGTAAAAATAATTAAAGTGATTGTAAAGGTTTTTTTTTTTTTAAATAACAAACATGCTATACTTACCTGCTCTGTGCAAGAGTTTTGCACACAGCAGCCCAGATCCTCTTCTTCTGGGGTGCGACAGCGGCATTACTGGCTGTATCAAGAAAAACTTGCTGCCATCAACCAGGATGATGAAGATGAAATGAAGGTGGACATTTTAGCAAGGCAATGATCTCAAACACAAAGCCAAGGAAACTCTCAATTGGGGTCAAAGAATGACAATAAACTGCTAGAATGGCCCAGCCAATCACCTGACTTGAATCAAATTGAAAATCCATGGAAGGAACTAAAAATCAGAGTTCATAGAAGAGGTCCACAGAACCATCAACATTTGAAGACTGTTTGTGTGGAAGAATGGGCCAAAATCACACTTGAGCAACACATGCAACTAGTTTCTCCATACAGGAGGCGTCTTGAAGCTGTCATAACCAACAAAGTATTTTTATGGAGTATTATATAAATTTCAGTTAGCGTGTTCAATACTTTTTCCCTGTGTCATTCCATTTTATTAAATTTCTGAACTTATTTGTTTTGATTTCTTTGTATGTATGGATTGCATGGGTTGTTACCGACATGTGGTGAAAATTTCATGTCAATAGCACCTTTAAAAATATACCGTATTTACCTAGAAAATGGTGACCTGTTCAATACTTATTTTACCTGCTGTATGTATATATATATATATATATATATATATATATATATATATATATATATATATATATATATATATATTGGGACATTATGAAAGGCAAAGTGATCGATGGACAATGTGTGTCGCCTCGCATGCATTCATTTGCAGCGAACTAAGGGAAAATCCAGTCCAGGTGTTACCAGTCACCTTAGCAGGTTTGGTTCTGCACCAGATTTTGTGGTGCACTTGTGTCCACCAACAGGTGGTATAAATAAGCAGGACTAGAGCGAAGGTTTGCTCTTGCCTGGGACTCAGGAAGCCAAAAACCTGAGAGAGCTGCTGAACTAAAGTTTTGCTTTGTGACTGAAATAAAAGGCTTGCGTTAGCTTTGTTTTGTGGGTGACTGGGAGAACCTGGAAGTGTTTAGTAAGAGCCTGTGTAAGGAAGCTGTTGTGGCCCCTGGAAACTACTACAGGAAACACTGGCAAAAACTCAAGAACAGAGCAAAGCCATGTATGACAGAAGAAAGAGTGGCAAACTGGATCTTCAGCCAGGTAACAAAGTCTGGCTTTCTACAAAAAATGTAAGACTAGCCTGCCCAACCTAGAAACTGGGTCCGAGGTTTATCGGCCCCTTTCAAGTCAAAAGGAGGATCCAATCAGGTCTCATACGAACTTGAGCTTCCATCATCCTTGCGGATACATCCAGTATTCCATGTCATGTTGTTGAAGCTGGTGACCTCGGATCCTTTTCCAAGTAGAGCAGTTGTTCCCCCCGCTCCTATTGTGATTGATGGGGAGGAGGAATTTGAAGTTGAGTCAGTACTGGACTGCAGGAAGAGGGGCGGCGGGATCCAATATCTTGTGAAATGGAGGGGGTACGGCCCCGAGGAGAGCTCTTGGGAGCCCGAAGCCAACCTTCATGCAGATAAATGTATCCAAGCATTCAAGGACAGCAATCCTGCCAAAGTTGCTAAGTTGGGCATCCGGAGGCTGCCCCTTGGGGGGGGGGGGGACAATGTAAGGAAGCTGTTGTGGCCCCTGGAAAGCCTGTACGTGGGCGCACATAGCGTGTGCGTGCGCGTGTGCGCACTTGCGCCGGCATTGTCCACGACCATCCGATTGTCTGACCCCTCTGTACTTCTGCTACCAGCCCGGTTACCAACTTTGCTTGGACTTGACCATTCTCCTGCCTACTCCTTTGTACTGCACCGCCAGCCAGTTGCCGACCCTGCCTGTACCACCACTCTGCTGATTTGCACGACCGCTCTGAGATCTCACACAACTACATCAGTGACCATCCAGCCCTCGTGCCATCCTGCACTCCCGGACCACCTGTTTGCTCTATCAGTGAGTCAATGAATCAGGTGCACTCATGAATTCACTGCACAAGCCAGACTCCACCACCAGGTGCGTGACAGCCTGGATGGCAAGAATTTACTTTCTGTTTTGTTTGTTTGATTTTTCATGCAACCTTTTAACCACTTCAGCCCCGGAAGGATTTCACACTTTAGGACCGGAGCACTTTTTGCGATTCGGCACTGCGTCGCTTTAACTGACAATTGCGCGGTCGTGCGGCGTTGTACCCAAACAAAATTTGCGTCCTTTTTTTCACACAAATAGAGCTTTCTTTTGGTGGTATTTAATCACCGCTGCGTCATTTCTGATCGCCGCTATAAACAAAAGAAGAGCGACAATTTTGCAAAAAAACCCCAAATTTCTTACTTTTTGCTAAAATACAAACCCAAAAAAAAATATAAAAACATTTTTTTTTCAACTGTTTTGGCCGATTTATATTCTTCCTCATATTTGTGATCAAAAAAATCACAATCTGCGTTTATTGATTGGTTTGCGCAAAAGTTGCCACGTTTACGGATGATGAGAATTAATTTCTGGGGTTTTTATTTTTTTTTATTTTTTACTAGTAATGGCGGCGATCTGCGATTTTTAGCGGTACTGCGATATTGCAGCGGCCATGTTGGACCATTTTGACACTTTTTTGGAACCATTGGCATTTATACAGCGATCAGTGCTATAAGAATGCACTGATTACTGTGTAAATGCCATTGGCAGTGAAGGGGTTAACCTGCAGGGGGCGCTCTAAGGGTTAACTGTGTTCCCTGGGCGTGTTCTAACTGTGTGTGGGCTGCCCTGGCAGGGGAAGGATAGTGATCACAGCTTCCATATAGAGGAAGGCTGTGATCACAGTCCTTCCCGCCTCACAGAACGGAGATCCGTGTTTACATACGCGGACCTCCGTTCTTTCACTCCGGGGGGGGGCATCGAGGGTAGCCGGCGGCGATCGAGTCCACCGCACCCGCTCCCTGGCCCCCCCGGAACACAGTGAGCGCGCCTCCGGCGGCGCGTGTGCGCTCACGGTGCTCGATCTGGCAGCCGCTGTCGTATGACGGCGGTTTGCCTAGCAGAGCAATGTTGTCGCCGTCAACCGCAGGTTGACGGTCGGCAAGTGGTTAAATAAAACTGGCTACAAGTCAGCTTTTAAGAAAAACCTGACCTTTCGACTACCTTTTTCCCAGGGAAGGTGATCCCCATTGAGCTAACTCCCCACATGGATTTTCAGCAGGCATCTTCCTGAACAAGTGGAAAGATGGAGGATGTGTTAAAAGCCCTGCTGCAGGCCACTGCAACCCAGCAGGAAACCAATCGCCAGGTTGCACAGGCCGCTGCAGCACAGCAGGAGGCAAATCGCCAGCAGCTGGAGGCGAATCGCCAGGCCATTGCAGCCCAGCAGGAGGCGAATCGCCATGCCATTGCAGGCCAGCAGGAGACGAATTGCTAGTTTGCGTAGGCCCTGGTGGAGTTAAACAAGGTTCCGGAAGTCCTTTGCCGGTGGAACAGAAAATGGTGCGTGCCAGCTATTACCTGCAGAAGATGATACCTGCAGATGATGTGGAAGCTTACCACTCCACTTTTGAAAGAGTCGCTGTTCAAGAAGGAGGGCAAAAAGAGCAATAGGGAGGACTGCTAGAGCCCTTTCTGACGGGAGAACCCCAAAAGGTCTATTATGACCTGGAACCAGATGCTGCCCAGGATTATGAGACACTGAAAGCTGAGATGCTTGCACGCCTGGGTGTCACCATTGCAGTCCGGGCTCAACGGGTGCATCAGTGGTCATACAGTACTGACAAGCCACCCTGCTTCCAAATGTTTAACTTAACACACCTCACCAAGAAGTGGCTGCAGCCAGAGACTTTGCCGGGCCCTAAGATTGTGGAGCAGCGGCAGCCGGTTAATTAGGGGCGCTTGGGCGCCGTGTCCCTGCCACTAACAAGAAAAATAATAAAAAAGTCGAAATAAAACAACACAAACATTCAGCGCCTCCCCATAATCAATAATTTAAATACAAAATGCAAAATAGTGTCCAAATAAAGTCCAAACAGTTGTTGAATATTTAAAGTGTCTTCTGTGAAAAAAAGTGACAAGAGTGCTCATAAAGTTGCCAGGTGCATAAAGTGCAAAAGGTGCCAGGTGCTCGCTCCCCTTTTGGATCCCCACTCACCCCAAAGCATGGACCTGCTGCTTTGCAGTCAACAGGTCAGACTAGCGGTTGTTGTGGATCACTTGACAGCTGGGCACTGGAGAGGTATGGTACCGGCAGCAACTCTTCTAAAATCAGGCTTTAACGTGCTCAAAGAAAAATAAAAAAGCCATAGTGCAGATAGTCTAAAAGTTTCACATTTATTTGCAGACGAATGCCTACTTACAAAAAGGCTGTAAATCAAGCGCATAGGAATACCACAGCGTGGTGACTACTGGAACTCGCATCCGTTTGTCTCTTCCCAGATGGCGGATGTGACGTGGATGACTGCGACAGGCCGGAAATGACGTCAACGCGTTTCGCTCTTAGGAATAGAGTGTCATCAAGGTCCGTGATGACGCTCTATTCCTAAGAGCGAAACGCGTTGACGTCATTTCCGGCCTGTCGCAGTCATCCACGTCACATCCGCCATCTGGGAAGAGACAAACGGATGCGAGTTCCAGTAGTCACCACGCTGTGGTATTCCTATGCGCTTGATTTACAGCCTTTTTGTAAGTAGGCATTCGTCTGCAAATAAATGTGAGACTTTTAGACTATCTGCACTATGGCTTTTTTATTTTTCTTTGAGCACGTTAAAGCCTGATTTTAGAAGAGTTGCTGCCAGTACCATACCTCTCCAGTGCCCAGCTGTCAAGTGATCCACAACAACCGCTAGTCTGACCTGTTGACTGCAAAGCAGCAGGTCCATGCTTTGGGGTGAGTGGGGATCCAAAAGGGGAGCGAGCACCTGGCACCTTTTGCACTTTATGCACCTGGCAACTTTATGAGCACTCTTGTCACTTTTTTTCACGGAAGACACTTTAAATATTCAACAACTGTTTGGACTTTATTTGGACACTATTTTGCATTTTGTATTTAAATTATTGATTATGGGGAGGCGCTGAATGTTTGTGTTGTTTTATCTTGATTAGGCGGTCACGCTGGGGATTACAGCAGCCCCCTGGCAGCCGTGATTGGTTGTCTCACTGAATGTAATTTATTTATGCACAGATTTGTATTGTATTTTTTACACTTTGTTACCATATTCCTTTCACGGCGCAATAGAGTTTTTGGTTTATAATAAAAAAGTCGGCCTGTTCCCCTACAGGAGGCGCGGTATATTGACTTTTTTTCTCGGCTCCTTGCTGTCTGTTGACAGCAAGTAGTGAGCCGATTGGTTAATCATTAAATACTATGTGTGTGTGCTGCCCTGAGCCAGTGACTGACTGGCATTGGATGCTGTGGGTGGGGGCGGTACTGTGGAGGACACGCTGGCTGAGTGATTATTCACGCAGGCGCAGCACTCCGCCGGTTTTCAGTCCCGACTCCCGCGCCGCAGACCATCCACTCCAGCATGCTGTCCGCAAGCCAAGCTCTGCACACTACCAGCCCGCCCTCCGCAAGCCGAGCTCTGCACGCTCCTGCCTGCCTATTAGATGGGGTAAGTGTGGGACTTGCCCTGACTTCGTGGGGGGGGGCTGTCAGTGCCACGAGTTCCTATCTGGGGCTCTCTATACTGCTATATGGTGACTCTGTATACCATATCTGGTGACTGTATACCCTACCTGGTGACTGTATACTGTGATATGGTGACTCTGTATACCCTATCTGGTGACTGTATACTGCAATATGGTGACTCTGTACACCCTATCTGGTGACTGTATACCCTATCTGGTGACTGTATACTGTGATATGGTGGCTCTGTATACCCTATCTAGTGACTGTATACCCTATCTGGGGCTCTGTATACTCTATCTGGTGCTATGTATATTGCTATCTGGTGCTCTGTATAATGCTATCTGGGGCTCTGTATACTGCTATTTGGGGCTCTGTATACTGCTATATGGTGGCTCTGTATACTGCTATATGGTGACTCTGTATACCCTATCTGGTGACTGTATACTGCTATCTGGGGCTCTGTATACTGCTATCTGGGACTCTGTATACTGCTAATGGTGACTCTGTATACTGCTATATGGTGACTCTGTATACTGCTATCTGGTGCTCTGTAAGTGTATACTGTTATCTGGTGACTCTTTATACCCCTATCTGGGGCTCTGTATACTCCTATCTGGTGACTCTGTATACCCCTATCTGGTGATGCTTTATACCAGGGATATGCAATTAGCGGACCTCCAGATGTTGCAGAACTAAAAGTCCCATGAGACATAACAAGACTCTGACAGCCACAAGCATGACACCCAAAGGCAGAGGCATGATGGGACTTGTAGTTTTGCAACAGCTGGAAGTCTGCTAATTGCTTATGCTTTATACCCTATCTGTGATGCTGTATACCCTATCTGGTGATGCTGGGCTGTATACTCCTGACACAAGGGGTGGAAACTGTAAGGGTGTGGCTTATGAGAAGTGGGAGGGGGCGCCCCCCCATCCTAAAATTTCCCCAGCCGTCACTGTTGTGGAGCATGTGGTCATGGACCTGCTGAGGACTTGTTGAACCCATCCATGCCCCACACCAATGTTTCTAGGGGTGAAAAAATGCCTGGAGGATTCGGTAAGATTGTTCCAGGGTTCAAAGGCATAAGGAAAAAATTACAAGACTGTTGCCACAGATAATGAGACTATGGGCTCAGGACCTGGAGACTGGCCAAATAGGTCAGGAAGGTCTCTGAGGCCGTTTAGAGGACTGGGTACAGAACACCAAATGTTATCACAAAATTGAAAGGGAAACTGTTGGTGGAGAACCTTTTCCTTTTTCTGTAATGGCTGAGGAGCAGGAAAATCTGGATTCCAGCCCCCAGCTTGAGGATAATGAACAAGAAATTATCTCTGACTCCAATAATGAGAGTGGACAGAATGTGGTGCCTGACTTAGAAGTTAGGAAAGATGACTTTTGTTTGGAACAATTAAGAGACTCCATACTCATTAGAGCCAGAGAAAACATTAACCAGTACACAGATCCACGCTATAGCCGAAAGATGGCTACAGCGCGGATCTGAATCGCCCAGCAGACGTCCATGGACGTCCGCCCCTTTGCGCGCTCCCCGCACATACTCACAGCTGGCGGCATGCTCTCGTGGCCACCACACACTGCGTGTCCGCTGGAGACCCGCAATCGCCTGTTAGAGCTGCAGAACGGGGAAACGCCGATGTAAACAAGGCGGTTCTCCATTCTGTGAGGGGGGACATAGCAGATCTACTGATCCCTGTGATCGGGATCAGTTAGATCTGTTGTGTCCCTGGTAGCCCCGTCCCATACAGTTAGAACACATACAGGGAACACAGTTAACCCCTTCACTGCCCTCTTAGTGTTAACCCCTTCCCTGCCAATGACATTTATACAGTAATCAGTGGCTATTTAAATTTCAGATCGCTGTATAAATGTCATTGGTACCAAAAAAGTGTCAAAAATGTCCGACATGTCCGCTGCAATCACGCAGTCCTGATAAAAATCACAGATCGCCGCCATTACCAGTAAAAATAAATAAATAATAAAAACACCATAAATCAATTCCCATAGTTTGTAGATGCAATAACTTTCGCGCAAACCAATCAATATGCGCCGATTGCGATATTTTTTACCAAAAATATGTAGAATACACATCAGCCAAAACCGATGAGTATTTTTTTTTTTTTTTGGGATATGTATTATAGCAAAAAGTAAAAAATATTGTTCTTTTTTCAAAATCATCGCTCTTTGTTTGTTTATAGTGCAAAAAATAAAAACTGCAGAGCTGATCAAATACCACCAAAAGAAAGCTCTATTTGTGGGAAAAAAATGATAAAAATTTTGTTTGGGTGCAACGTCACACGACCACGCAATTGTCATTCAAAGTGCAACAGCGCTGAAAGTCGAAAATTGGTCTGGGCAGGAGGGAGGTTTAATGATTAATGGCAAACCTGTTGAACCTAATGTAGGGGTGTCTTTTCCCTACATGGCTCTTAAAATAAAAAATAAAAATAACTTGCTGTATTAAGTGGTAAAGCAAGGGGAGGAGGTAGAGCAATTAGTGGTTCCCAAACCCCATCACCGGATGGTATTAGATTTGGCCCATGGTCATATAATGGGTGGACATCTGGGTATAGACAAAACTAAGGAGAGGATAACCCAGAGATTCTTTTGGCCTGGGTTACATGCAGATGTCAAAGAATATTGAGAGTCATGTCCAGAGTGTCAGTATTCTGCACCATTGCCTAATTTTCGCAGTCCGCTGGTACCGTTACCACAATAATTGAAGTGCCTCTTGAAAGAATTGGCATGGATCTGGTGGGTCCAGTAGTAAAGTCTGCCCGGGGCCATCAGCACATACTGGCAGGGGCAGGCGGATAGGGGTCGCAGGAGTCGCTATGGAGACCGGGCCCCATGCTGAAGGGGGCCCATAAGGGCCCCCTGTATGCCGATTAGGAGGGGGATGAGAGATGGATCGCTCCGTTCCTCAGCCGATCGGCGATGCCGGGAGCCTCGTCACACTGTTTACTGTGAAAGTGAAAGCAGTGTGTGCTGTGCTCTTTGTCTCCCCCTACAGTGCAGTACCCAGCATGAAGAGAGGAGGTACTGCCGTTTTTTAAGAGACTTTCTGCAATTCTGCATGTAGGTGTGTGTGTGTGTGGCTGCATGTGTGTGGGTACATGTGTGCGGGTGCATGTGTGTGGGTGCATGTGTGTGGGTACATGTGTGTGGGTGCATGTGTGTGGCTGCATGTGTGTGTGTGGCTGCATGTGTGTGGCTGCATGTGTGTGTGTGGCTGCATGTGTGTGGCTGCATGTGTGTGTGGCTGCATGTGTGTGGGTACATGCGTGTGGGTGCATGTGTGTGGGTGCATGTGTGTGGGTGCATGTGTGTTTGTGGCTGCATGTGTGTGGGTACATGTGTGTGGGTGCATGTGTGTGGGTACATGTGTGTGGGTGCATGTGTGTGGGTGCATGTGTGTGGGTACATGTGTGTGGGTGCATGTATGTGGGTACATGTGTGTGGCTGCATGTGTGTGGGTGCATGTATGTGTGTGGGTGCATGTATGTGTGTGGCTGCATGTGTGTGTGTGTGGCTGCATGTGTGTGGGTACATGTGTGTGGCTGCATGTGCGTGGGTACATGTGTGTGGGTGCATGTGTGTGGCTGCATGTGTGTGGGTACATGTGTGTGTGTGTGTGCATGTATGTGGGTACATGTGTGTGCTGCATGTGTGTGGGTACATGTGTGTGGGTGCATGTGTGTGGGTACATGTGTGTGACTGCATGTATGTGTGTGGCTGCATGTGTGTGTGTGGCTGCATGTGCATGTGTGTGTGTGGCTGCATGTGTGTGGGTACATGTGTGTGGGTGCATGTATGTGTGGGTGCATGTATATGGGTTCATGTATGTGGGTGCATGTGTGTGTGCGGGTGCATGTATGTGGGTACATGTGTGTGGGTGCATGTATATGGGTTCATGTATGTGGGTACATGTGTGTGTGTGTGGGTCCATGTATGTGTGTGGCTGCATGTGTGTGTGTGCATGTATGTGTGTGGCTGCGTGTGTGTGTGTGGGTACATGTATGTGTGTGGGTACATGTGTGTGGGTGTATGTATGTCTTTGGGTAGATGTATGTGGGTGGGTACATGTATGTGCACGTATATGGGTGTATGTATATGTGTGGGTGCATGTATATAAGTGCATATACATATATATATATGTGAGTGTGTGTATTTATATATGTGTGTGCATTAATGTGTGTGTGTTTATATGTGTACATATATACAGTATATATGTGTGTGTGTGCGCATTATGTATGTGTTTATATATGTGTGTGTGTACATGTATGTATGCACATTCTATGTGTGTGCTTTTAATCTTGACCCCCTACGTGTACAATCACAATTTTTTTTCCCCGCTTGTTTATAATACCAGCAAAAAAAATGCTGTTCCTCTGAAAGCGACCCATGCTCAGGCATTTGACAGCTGCTAAAGAGGCAATCTGTTGCCTCCTGACCGCCTGTTTTAACCCTCTAAATGCATCACCACTATGCTGCAACTGTGTGCAATGCACACAGTTGTGGAGTGGTTGCAGTGCATCCTCATTCACCTAGGGGTAACCTTCAAGGGTGCCCTGACTGTAAGGAGATTGAGAAACTCCTGCATAGAGGAACCAATCTCTCCATTTTCCTCCTGCAGCCACTGAATGCCTGTGGGAGGGAGTGGAGGAGAAGTGTGGGGGGAAATGGAGAGATCGGTTCCTTTTATATGCAGCCACACACTTGGGACCGGACCCTGGCGTTCCGCCACCGGGCTCTGAGGAAAGGGCCCTGTCAGGGGGGGGCTTCATGGTTTCTTGCATCGGGGCCCTGAGGGTTCTAGTTACGCCACTGCATACTAGTAATACTAGACTATGCCACATGGTATCCTGAAGCCATTCCCTTGCTAAGGCTATTGCCAAAGAGCTTGTCCAGGTATTTAGTCGTGTGGGTATTCCAAAAGGCTTATTAACGGATTAAGGCACACCACTTATGTCCAGAGTCACTAAAGAATTGTGTAAGTTGTACAAAATCTCCCATCTCCGTACCTCTGTCTACCACCCCCAAACTGATGGTCTTGTGGAGAGATTTAACAAAGCGCTCAAAAGCATGTTAACCTGCTCCAGACCGGCTCACATACATTTACTGCTGCAGAGTGGCTGGATAGCGCGAATCGCCATCTATAAATGGCGGCTCGCTCTCGTGCCCGCCGCACTCTACAGCAGTATGGCTGTGGGTCGGGCAGACTCGATGTCCGCCGGCGACCCGCGATCGCCTGGCACAGAAGAAAAACGGGGGAACCGCCGAGGTAAACACGGTAGTTCTCCGCTCTGTCAGGTGAAATGTAAGAGATCTACTGATCCCTGTCACTGGGATCAGTTAGATCTCTTATGCCCCTGGCAGCCCAGCCCCCTTACAGTTAGAACACGCCTAGGGAACACAGTTAACCCCTGGAGCTCCCCCTGCAGGTTAATTCCTTCACTTCCAATGACAGTTATACAGTAATCAGTGGCTATTTCAATTTCTGATCGCTGTATAAATGCCAATGGTCCCAAAAAAGTGTCAAAAATGTCCGACATGTCTACTGCAATATCGCAGTCCCGATAAAAATTGCAGATCGCTGCCATTACTAGTAAAAAAAATAAATAGTTAAAACGCCATAAATTAATTTTCATGGTTTGTAAACGCGGCAACTTTTGCGCAAACCAATCAATAAATGCAGATCGCAATTTTTTTTACCACAAATTTGAGGAATATATATCGGCCAAAACTGATGAATACATTTGTTTTTTATATATTTCTTTTGGATACGTATTATAGCAAAAAGTAAAAAATATTGTTTTTTTTTAAAAAAATTGTCGCTCATTTTTTGTTAATAGCGGTGATCAGAAGTGACATAGAGGTGATCAAATACCACCAAAAGAAAGCTCTATTTGTGGGGAAAAAAAGGACGCCAAGTTCGTTTTGGGTACAGCGTCGCACGACCAATTGTCAGTTAAAGCGACGCAGTGCCGAATCGCAAAAAGTGCTCTGGTCCTACAGTGGGAAATCCTTCTGGGGTTGAAGTGGTTAAAAAAGGTGGTGGACAAAGATGGGAGAAATTGGGATTTTTTGCTGTCATACCTCATGTTTGCCATATGAGAGGTACCTCAGGCATGTACAGTGTATCCCCCTTTTGCACTACTGTATGGTAGACATCCCAGTGGATTTCTAGATGTTGCAAAAGAAACGTGGGAGGGAGAGGCCACACCTTACAGAAGTGTCATTGAGAATATCTCACTAATGCAAGATAGAATCAAGGATGTCATGCTGCTTGTACATATGAAGCAAGCCCAAGAGGCCCAGAGAAGGGTTTATAATGGGGGTGCCAAGACCCGGACCTTCAACCCTGGGGATAGAGCGCTGGTACTAGTCCCCCCAGTTGAGAGTAAATTGCTAGCAAAGTGCCAGGGTCCCTTTAAAATTATGGAAAGAGTAGGGGAAGTAAACTACAAAGTTTACCAGCCAGGAAAAAGGAAACCAGAGCAAATATATCATGAAACCTTGGAAGGACAGGGAGACTTTACTGGCAGTGCCAACTCCCCAAAAGGACATGGCCCTGTGACACCTGAGGTACCCATAACCGAAACCTTGTCAGTGGCCCAACAAAAGGACGTTAAAGAGTTTGTAAGTAAGAATAGAGACTTTTTCTCTCACCTACCCGGACTGACCACAGTTATACAGCATGACATAATTATGGAACCAGGTGTCCGTGTAAAGGTAAAGCCCTACAGAATCCCCGAGGCTAGGTGCGAAGCAGTTGCAAATGAAATAAAGAACATGTTAGAGTTGGACGTGATAGAGGAGTCCCACAGGAACTGGCCAAGTCCCACAGTGTTGGTCCCAAAACCAGATGGCACTATAAGGTTTTGTAATGATTTCAGGAAGCTGAATAGCGTATCCAAATTCGATGCGTACCCAATGCCTCGGGTCGACGAGCTTGTTGACAGATTGGGAAGTGCCAGGTACATAACTACTTTAGACCTGACTAAAGGTTATTGGCAGATACTCCTAACAGAATCTGCAAAAGAGAAGACTGCCTTTTCTACTCCTGAGGGGTCATTCTAATATAAGTGGATGCCTTTTGGTTTGCATGGTGCTCCTGCCTCATTTCAGAGAATGATGGACAAGATATTGAGACCACATCGCCAATACGCAGCCGCCTATTTGGACGATGTTGTCATCCACAGCCCAGATTTGGAAATCTCATTTGCCCCGGATGCAAGCAGTAGTAGATTCCCTTAGGAAAGCAGGACGCACTGCCAACCTCAAAAGCTGTGCCATAGGCTTGAAGGAGGCCAAATACCTTGGCTAAATTATTGGTCGAGGGCTGATTAAGCCTCAAATCAATAAGGTTCAAAAGTGGCCCCAACCTATAAATAAAAAGCAAGTTCATGCATTTCTGGGGATCACAGGATTCTACAAGTGTTTTATATCTAATTTTGCCACCATTGCAGCCCCACTGACAGATCTGATGAAGGGTAGAGGGTCGTCATGATTAAGTGGAATCCTGAGGCAGAGAAGGCATTTCAAATGTGTACAACCAGTACTCGTGACCCCAGATTTCACAAAGGAGTTTGTCATACAGACACACGCCTTGATGTGAAACTGGATGCGGTACTGTCCCAGATCAGAGACGGTGAGGAGCACCCGGTCATCTACCTGAGCAGATAGCTTAACAGACATGAGAAAACCTATGCCATTGTTGAGAAGGTATGTTTAGCTATCAAATGGGCCTTAGAGGCCCTGAAATATTACCTGTTGGGGAGACCATTCAAGCTAGTCACTGATCATGCCCTTCTTAAATAGATGTGTGATAACAAGGAGAAAAACTGTTGTGTGACAAGGTGGTTCCCTGAGGTGATGGACGATATGTCCCTTTGCATGCGTTCATTTGCAGTGAACTAATGGAAAATCCGGTCCAGGTGTTACCAGCCACCTTAGCAGGGTTGGTTCCGGACCAGTTTTTGTGGTCCACTTGTGTCCACCAACAGGTTGTATAAATAAGCAGGAATAGAGCAAAGGTTTGCTCTTGCCTGGGACTCAGGAAGCCAAAAACCTGAGAGAGCTGCTGAACTGAAGTTTTGCTTTGTGACTGAAACAAAAGGTTTGCATTATCTTTGTTTTGTGGGTGACTGGAAGAAGCCCTTCACCTCTGAGTTAGGAACCTGGAAAATAATAGTAAGAGCCTGGCTGGCAAGGATTTACATTGTGTTTTGTTTGTTTGATTTTTCATGCAACCTTTTAAATAAAACTGGCTACAAGTCAGCTTTTAAGAAAAACCTGCCGTTTGGACTACCTTTTTCCCAGAAATGTTATCCCCATTGAGCTAACCCCCCACAATATATATATATATATAAATACTTTTATACTTTTTATACACTAATTATATACTATTAAAATATATTTATTTTTGAATTGGACTAGAATGTGGTTAGAACTTCTTTCAGGTATTAATTTCTGTCCCTTCTCCACACTTTAGATCTGTAAAGCGGAGTTCCAGGTAAAAAGACAACTCTGTCTCAAACAATTGACCACCCCACCCCACCTGAAGGCTTCACTGCCTTTCTTGCAATGCCGATGCTTGCATCTGAAGCTGATGGATGGATTGGCTTGGGGTGCTGACATTGCAGGCTCCCTGGACAGGTAAGTGTCCTTATATTAAAGTGACTGTAAAGTCTCGTATTCAAAAAAAATAACACACGTTATACTTACCTGCTCTATGCAGTTGGTTTTCCCCAGGGCAGCCTGGATCCTCTTCTTCTCAGGTCCCTCTTCGCTGCTCCTGGCCCCTCCCTCCTGTTGAGAGCCCCCACAGCAAGAAGCTTGCTATAGGGGCACCCGAGCCAAGTCACAGCTCCGTGTGTCCATTTATTTTATTATTATGTATTTTATTTCAGGTACTTATTATAGCGCTGTCAATTTACACAGCGCTTTACATATATATTGTACATTCACATCAGTCCCTACCCTCAAGAAGCTTACAATCTAAGGTCCCTAACTCCCATTCATACATATACTCGGACCAATTTAGAAAAGATCTAATTTACCTACCAGCATGTCTTTGGAATGTGGGAGGAGACCAGAGTACCCGGAGGAAACCCACACAGGCACAGGGAGAACATGCAAACTCCAGGTAGATAGTGTCATGGTTGGGATTCAAACCAGCGACCCTTTTGCTGCCAGGTGAAAGTGCTATCCACTACACCACTGTGCCGTCCGACACGGAGCTGCCATTTGGCGCCACCCCCCCCCCTCCTGATTGGATAACTGACTTTGATTGACTGCCGCGAGAGTCAATGGCGCCGCTGCTGTGTCTCAGCCAATCAGGAGGAAAGTCCCAGGTGGCCGAGGGAATCGTGGACATCACTGGACAGAGATGGGGCTCAGGTAAGTATTAGGGGGTACTGTGGAGGCTGCTACACACAGAAGGCTTTTTATCGTAATGCACAGAATGCATTAAGATAAAAAACCTTCTGCCTTTACAACTACTTTTTCCCCAGGCTGGAACTTTGCTTTAAGACCACACAGGAAATAAGGTGAATATCTTTCATCAGCAATGAACATCTGACAGGGGTCTGAACTCCACCTTAAAAAGGGGCTTTTATGGTCCACTGGACATATTTTGCTCATTCCTGCTTTGGTGAACACCAAGAAGAAGCCTGAAAACAATCTCCTTTATGAACACACAAATAACGATAAAAGACAGACAGGAATTTGAAATCCTTTCCTGCTTTATCCAAAAGTGAATTTTTAACTTTACTTTTTTGTATTTTATTTTTGAAATGCATCACTTTGTTTTAAATGCATTTGGTTTAGTGGATGCAAATAATAAGCTGACACAATCATTAAAAACTACAAAAGAAAAAAAAAGCACCTGGCTATTAAACAATGAAGTGAGAATAGGATACATAGCCAGTTAATTTCATTTGAAACCCAACGTTTCCCCAAGTACTATGTGTTGTCTTAGGCATAAAGCAAATGAAAGCCAAAATATATGACTGCACGAGAAAACAAGTTATTTTTCTTCACAGCATCTATTACACATAGCAAGGCTAAAACATAAAATCTAAAAGTAAAGCTTTTTAAGACACTGGTCTATGTTTGGGTGACATCACAGTGGCCTATAACATAAGGTTGTAATCTAACATTACAATACTGAGATCCAATTTCATAAGCCGTGCCTTTCTCTGGAGGGGTTGTTGCACACTGCATTATTCTCCTGTGACAGAGGGAAGGGGTTAATCCAGGGGGCCCCTGCAAATGTTCCCCACGTGGGGTCTGAGGCTCTATAAAACGCCAGGCGGAAGGAAGGCGATTTTATGATGGTGCTTTGAGGCAGGGAGAGATGGGGTCAGGGGTCAGCAGGCCCCAAATAACTTACTGCTTTTATAAAACCCAACCCATTCCTATTATGGATGGGGTCACCACTCAAAGGGAATGAGAGGGGGGTACCCAGAGAGGGGAGAGGTACAGGCAAACATAGAGAAACATAGAGGGGTAAAGAATAATCTAGAGTGCCGACAAGGCTGGAATATACAAACTAGAATGTATAACCATGGTACAATGTTATACAAGAGATAAAACTGGAGTCTAGACAGATACAGCATAGGGAATATAAACTGTAGAGGGGGAGAGATGGATAAACTATAAAATATATATGTACAGCATACATGTATAGACCTATACATAAATAAAGGGTTTCATGGTCGGCACTGGAAACCTAATCAGATTGTTTTTAGATGTCAGATGTAAATTAGCAGAGTAAGAGATTGCCAAATTCCTATGGTATGCATATACCTAAAAACCACTGGACAAGGAGGAACTTATGGTCCCTTATGACTACACGACATGCCTGTTTTATTATTTATTCCAAGAAAAAAAAAACACAGTTAAATATTTTAGAGGTTTCTGAGAAGGCAGCCAGTAAAAAGGAATAGGGAAAACAAGACTCCGAGTCTTGTGGGCCTTGGGGCTGCTGTCACCTGCAGAGAAGAGGACAGAATAATGGGCTTCGGGTAAATTGATGGAGCATCACAAAGGGGCTCATTTATAAAGGATTGAACCAGTTAGATGTTTGTTTCTTTTTTCTCAGTTTCTCTTCATTTCTCAAATTATTCTGCTTATCACATTATACTGCATTATATATTGTAAAAGGCAAAACAGCAATGTGTCCTTATACCTGCATTCTCTACAGGCTGCTATTATCTTCATGCTGGATATATTTACCATCTGTGCTCCAGAGAGCTAAATAGAGAAACAACCTGATTCTGATTGGTTGCTAAGGACAAAGACACTTTTTTGTATCTGAGGACCACTCTGCTCTTTCTAAGCATATCACAAACTAGATCAGCCTTTTAACCCCCAAAGGAATCCTTACAATAATGTTTAGATCAGTGGTTCTCAACTCCGGTCCTCAGGACCCACCAACAGGCCAGATTTTAAGTATTACCTTGGGGAGATGCAGACTAGAATACAGCAATCACTGAGCAGCAAATGATATCACCTGTGATATATTTCAGTTTTCCTGCAAACCTGGCCTGTTAGTGGGTCCCGAGGACCGGAGTTGAGAACCACTGGTTTAGATCTTAAAGAACCTTTGATTAAACCAATTCATCTGATGTTAGTGCGATGAATACCCCTTACATTGAAATTCAATTGGAAGAATGCCCCCTTACAGTGGTGGTCAGAATGTCCTCCTTACAGACAGTTAAAAAGATAATTCGTTCAAAGCAGTTGGCTCTGCCAAGTGGTGTTGATGAAACTATACAGGTGCCATTAGATGGGAGGTCAATAACCTACAGCTCAAGGAACAGCTAGCAACCTCTGGAGGAACCCTAAGCTGAACTAGGACATGGCTTTCTAGCTCTGTGCTCGTCTGTGAACTCTTGACACATATGTTCATGATACACAAGCTCAGCATTCCTCTCTGTCACATCATACCAGTGGGGACCCACAAGCCTGTCCACTTCCATATTTTACATCTCCCATACAGCCTGTCTGCTACGATTCCGATTTCGTAAACAGCTGCACGTGCTTTAGCTCCAGTATTCTAAACTTCTCTAATGGTGATGTACAGTCCCCTGATCATGGGGTTGTGACCTAAAAAGCATGGTAAAGAATTAACAAGAAATGGCTCCCTGTACAAAGTCATGGTGGGGTTCATTTACATGACCTGGAGAGTGCAAAATCTGGTGCAGCTCTGCATAGTAACCAATCAGCTTCCAGATTTTTTTGTCAAAGCTTAATTGAACAAACTGAAGTTAGAAGCTGATTGGCTACCATGCACAGCTGCACTAGATTTTGCAGTCTCCTGTTTTAGTAAATCAACCTCGATGTGCCATGGCAGAAAACGGAATACAGTTCACTATCCTCTGATTTATTCATTATATAATATCATTAGGTCATATTTATTAGGGTAATAATAATCTTGGGGAAGAGTTCTCATCCTGACTGTATTGCCACAAAGCTATGACCAGATTTTAACGTATTTATGAAATTTTACAAAGTAGGTTTTAATATGATTAGATGCTATAAGGAAATTCTATTCCATTGTCCATCAGTTCATCGCCTTCTACACTTTTATTACTATTTTCTTCAGCTGTGAACATAGTGAAGACATGCAGGGTTAATAATAACAATATCATATAAACACACATGAATTGGTGGGAGTAAAACCTCTGACCAAAAAGCTTAAAGGTTAACTAAACCCAAGAATAAAATGCAACGAATCACAACTTAGTTAGAGGTGGTGGCTGCATTAGTTTTGTTTTTGTTTATCCAAGCTAAGAATATTTTCAACAAACACAGAAAATACAGATTGATTTTGCCAGAAATGCAGTATCCTTGTCACTTCCTGTGAGCTGCACCAAAGAAAATCTTCCTTCCAGGATTTCCTGGTAAAAATAAAGCAAAAGCTTGAAAAAAGAAAATGAGTGACGCTACCACACCAAGTAGTAAGCTGCATTATATTACTGTAGCACTACCCCCATAGAGGTTGCAGATGACTGGGTTCCTCACTCCTGCACAGCCAGGCAAACAGCTTTTCAGCTTTCATCCAGAATCAAGGGACAGTCTTTGAGCTTTGTTTTGATCAGCGGTAGCCCATCCATTAGGGGCGCAATGAATGCGTTCGGCCCCCTGATCTACATACAGGGCGCCAGATGCATGAATTCCAATGGCGGGGGTGTGTTTTTCTGAAGCACGTGATTAGAGCCAGAGGCTCTAATAGGCTTCAAAAAAGGATGGGCTTGGGGCACAGTGCCACCCAGTTGTGTGACAATATTGAATTAATATTCGCTATCGCCACACTGATCCTTCTCCAGGCCAATCGGGAAGCGGGTTTTGAGCCCGGTCATCCGATTGGTTGAAAGAACAGGCAATCCTATTAGATGCCTAGGACGAGGAGGGAGGAGCCATAGGGCGGAAGCCGTCGTGATGCAGAAGAAGGTAAGAGGACACAGGAGTCCATCTCCCCTAGGAGACTGCAACGCGTCCGCTGCTAGTGCCGGGGGGGGGGGGGGTGCCACTGACCGATCAGCCAACCGGGGGGGTTGGTTGTTTGCTGCCCCCCCCAAAAAAAACACCAGCCGCCACTGATGTTTTATACGGGGGAATAAGTTGGATGAAGAATAGGAATTATGGGACGCCCAACTTGACAGCAACAGAACTAGGGACAGCTTCCTCCTTATGTACAACTCTGATTGATTCCTCTCTTGGCAGCTAACAGTCTGTTAGAAACGCAAAAGCCCCTTAGGGATTAGAAACTCTCAGTCCCTTTAGAAAGTAGCACAAAGTGTTGTGAACTGCATCCTGGAGTACATCCAACTCCCTTGTAGACAATGGTCCCAGCTCTACTAACTGCAGGAAATGCTAGCCCACCTGGCTGCTTTTTCACCAGTCTATCCAACTGACTATTCACCAGGAGAAGTTAGAAAAGTCTGGTAGTAAGCAATAAACATTGAGAGCATGCTTATAGTTAGTTAGACTTGGAGGGTGCCCATTTGAAAGTGTATGTTTGATAAAAGCGGAGCTGCACAAAAGAAGTTCTGAAGATGTGAATGGGAATTGGGGACCAGAAAAAAGTTGACAGATCTATAGATTAGATCTAGAATAAATATCATATTATAGTGATTGTTAATTCATACAGGGCAAGATGTCCTGACGTGGGTTTAATCTTGCAGCCAATTGGATTCCTGCTTTCACCCATGAACAGCAGCCAGAAGACTGAAACAGGAGCTCTAACCTGGTTGCTATGGGCACACTAATTCATTTCTTCAACCCTCGCTAAACCTCCACATGATAATGTTCCCTCACTCTTTTTACATATACACAATTATTACACCAGTCTAAGCGTATGGAAAATATGCTTTGTAACTATAACTGTATTTACCGAGGCAATATAACTCCACCTACAGCAACTATTTAATGCAGCCTCAGGTTCCAATTTGAAACAAATTCCACTGGCAAGGAAAATCGTTTTGTATGCAACAGAATTAAAAAGGTACACCAAAACATTTTAGCTATGGGTAGAGTGCTGTATTGTCAGGGCTGGCCCAAGACATTGTGCTGCCTGGTTCCAAGAATAATATGCTGACTCCCCCCCCACCCCCCCGTGCAAAAAAAAAAAAATCACGCCCACCAAAAGGGCCCCACATCCATTATTTTATATCATGATAATTAAAACTAAAATTAAATTTATCATGAAGTCAGATTTACATGCAACTGCACCTTGTCTATATGCAAAATTATATGACATACCATTATGTTCAACTCCAAGGGGTGGGCTAGGGCGGTATAGGGGTGGGCTAGGGCAGTATATAGACAGGCTAGGGTAGCATAGGGGCAGGCTAGGGTAGTATATAGACAGGCTAGGGTAGTATATGGATAAGCTAGGGTAGTATATTGACAGGTTAAGACAGTAAAGGGGTAGGCTAGGGTAGTATATTGGCAGGCTAGGGTAATATAGGGGCAGGCTAGGGTAGTATTGGGGCAAGCGGAGTGGCCTGGGGGGCAGTTGTCATCATGACACACAAAACTGCTGGAAAAAAAATCTTGGTCATCAATTTGCTGGGTAAAAAAAGAGAAGGAGAGGCAGCCATGGTTCAATTTGCTGCCCCTCTCAAAGTGCTCCCTGGGTCCAATGGACCCCCTGGGACCCATGGTAGGGCTAGCACTGTGTATTGTATGATCCATTAGGTCATTCCTGAGGGCAGTGATCTCAGCTTAAATTTTTGTATCATTCTCCATATGGATACAGTATATGGAAAACCAGGAATATCAGCTCAATATCGGGGGGTTGCTGTTAGAGCCATACTAGGGGGAAGGGGAATATTCTTCTACTAAGGTCACATAAAGCAGAAGTGAACCTTTACTTGATTTGCCTTCAACCACAAAATAGGAATTTTGACTTACATGTAACAATACAGGACACAGTACTTATATTAATAGATCATGGATTATATGCAGGCTACCATCAGGTGATAGGACACTGGCGGAAATATTGGTAGGGTTCACCCCTAGAGCACACTCATACAACCCCTCTCACTAGTCAAGACCCCATTTTTATGTCAAGCAATAAGGAGTGATCAAGACACAGAAGAGGGGCCTGTGTCCTGTGTTTTCTTTTCATGGTTAAGGTCAGGACAGAGGGAAAGGAGAACAATGTCCTCACTGAGGTGGAAAGAAGAGACCACTTCAGACAGAATGGAAGGTTTTGGTCTCAAAACCACCTTTTCCTTATGCAAAATAAGTAACAGCCCTTTACAAGAAAAAGCTGCCAACTCGGAAACATTCATAACAGATGCAACAGTGACCAGGAAGGCAACCTTACATGTGAAACCTTCCAAAGCAATGTCTCTAGTCAGCTAAAAGGGGGATCTCTGAAGGAAAGAGAGCCCAAACTTAAGATCCCAAAATGATGCAGGCGGTTGAACTGGGGGATTTATATGAACAACTTCCTGAAGATAAGTCTCGTTTAGGGATTATAAGGCAAAAAGTTTCTGGAAGAGAATGGATAAAGCACCCCATGTAAAGTAAGCATTGAATGTGTAATGGTAAATCTTGAGGGAGTTGTATTTTCTTGCTCTGAGTAAAGTTGTAATGCTTCTAACGTTTTAGGACTTCCAACAACCATGCCACTAAAGCCAGTGACTGAGAAGCAGGATGGAATAAGGGACCTTGGGCCAGTAAATCTGGTCTGCTTGGAAGAGGCCAAGACTTGTCCACCAGAATCCTGAGTATCCATGTACCACGTCCTTCTGGGTTTACTTGGATCAATGATTCTTGCAGTGGAAGGAAGATTCTGGTTTGGGCTTTGTCCAAGATTAGACCCAGGCTTTCCAGATAGTGTGAAGGCTGGAGGGGAGACTTTGGAAGGTTATTATCCAGCCTAAGGTTTAAAAGAACCTAACTGTCCTTCAGATATAGTGGCAGAGAGATATGCTTTTGTCAGACAGGCTGCATGGTGTGTGCCTGAAAGGCACTCAGAGGAGGAAAGCGGAGACAGGATGGGAAATTGCTCAGGGACAAGAGAACTACTATCACCCTGAGCAGAGTTTTCTGTAGTCTGTCAGCAGAATGCATGTTATTCAACCCTTTTGTCCCCCGCACCTTTGCACCTGTGATCCGTCAGCTAAGTGATGGAAACCTCAGTGGGTTACTAACAGAATAAAAATCAGACTGGATGGGGTATGTCCAGATACATGTGCCACTATAACCCAGATGCTGACTGTGTTCCTGTGGCTGTGTCTCTGTGGTAGATGGCAGCAGTAATGCTGCAACGCTCTGTGTGCATTTTCAGCAGAAAAAGCGGGAGGTAATATGTCAGCCAGGAGACATGATACAGCTATCTCATCCTCCAGAGGTTTATATTAACAAATATAATTAGCGCACCAAAGTAAAGTGAAAACCCCCCCAATTCTTCTGCCTATGAAATCAAGCAGTGTTCTATGCACTGCAATTAATTAAAAGCCAGGAACCAGTGTCAACATACAGGAGAACCCTGTCTTACCTTATACAATTCTCTGGCCCTACTAGACATCCGGGCTTCACCTGTCATGATGGACATACACCCTAAGGGAATCTTCAGGGTCTGGGAACCATAGACAGGGACCTTGGTCCTGGACTTCTATAGCATCCTATGGGTAACTATACACGTTGCACTTCTTGCCAGGATCCAGGGCCTTAACCAAACATTACAGGCCAGCCTCATGCATTGGGGTCCAAGTATGATCTCTGGGGTAAAACGGAGGGATACAGATCTGAAAGCTGTTGGATAGCCCAGGAAAATAAGCAGTCAGATTTTGATAAAAGTGTCAGAAGGGAATATAATTAAATGGTTTAAAAACATGTCTCTAGAAGAAAACAGGTATATCACCTAAGGACACTAGCAAAAGAGAACTGGAGTCTCACAGAGAAGGTGGGGTTAAATGAATGTGTTCTAGGGGCACGCCCTAGCAAGATTTTTTGACAGTGTTGAATCACTTGAAGGTAGCCTGTACATGATCTGTGCCTGTGTGGATTTCCTCCGGGTACTCTGGTTTCCTCTTACACTCAGAAAACATGCTAATAGGTTAATTGGCTCTTGTCTAAATTGGCCCTAGCATGTGTATGTATGAGTGTGAGTTGGGGACCTTAGATTGTAAGCTCCTTGAGGGCAGGGACTGCTGTGAATGTACAAAATAGAGGTAAATTGGCACGTAAATTCCTGTGTCCTGCACTGTGTGCTTAAAGTGGGTCTAAAGGCAGAAGGTTTTTTTTTTTACCTTAATGCATTCTCGGTATTAAGATAAAAAGCTTTCTGTATATATCCCCCCCCACCCCCCTTACTAACAGCCAGTAAGGAAGGAGGAGGATAGGGGAGGCTCAGGATCGAGCATGCACAAGTGCCCCCATAGCAAGCAGCTTGGGAATGAGAGCATTCGGCAAGGGGGGGGGGGGGGGACCAGGAGCACCAGCTGAGACCAGAGAAGAGGAGGATCAGGGCTGCCTTGTGCAACACCATTGCACAGAGCAGGTAAGTATAACATGTTTAACATTTTAATTTTGAGATTTGTTTTTGAAGCCAACCACAAATGGTCCAATTTCTACTAACAATGTGACCAATGTGATCAGCATAAGCAATTATACAGGCATAAAACAGGGCTAAAAATTAACAGTATTTCAAAAGTTCTGTAATGTTTATGTATTATATAATATTGCCAATATCAAATATTCTTAATTTAAAGATTTGCTTCAAGTGTGGAAAATATTCTTTTGCTCCTTGCTCAAAATGAACAGTAGGCTGTGCCAGCATACTGCATCTAATGCCTGTACAACGCTCCTTGCACCCCCTGGGGTGCAAGTACTTTGGAAGCTGTTCATAGTAAGTAAATATTTTAAATAATTCCCACATACTGTATGCTGTACAGTGCAGTGTAACTCCAGCCAAACTTTTTCTTAAAATAGACCTTTTCATGAAAAACAGAAGGTCTGCTTTTTTGCCAGCCCCCTAGCCTCCAAACATAAATGGCTTTAAAAAGCCATTGTTCAAGAAACTATACAATCCCCCCCCCCCCTTCTGATGCTTCTGGGAGGTGCGGGTGACAACCCTGTGTCTCTGGGAAAGCTGGGGGCTTAAACCCTACGAGAATGCATTCCTGCCTATCTGCTCAGACAACTGTTAAAGCGGTTGTATCCCCTAAAATGTAATTTTTACCTACAGGTAAGCCTATAATAAGGCTTACCTGTAGGTAAGATGAATATCTCCTAAACCTGTACGGTTTAGGAGATATTCCCCCTGCAAGCAGCCGCTGCCGTTGCAGCGCATGCGCCATGATGTTCCGGTGCATAGCACCGGACCTTGCCGTAAACCTTGCCGGAAAGACGGGCTCCCGTGCTCATGCGTGGGAGTGACGTCTCGCAGCTCTGGCCACTCACAGTGCTGGAGCCGGGCACCCGGAAGGATCCCCTGAAGGAACATGGCAGCTCCCTCTGCGGGGACCGAGCAGCCCTGACGGATCTTCGTTCTAAGGTGAGTATTTCATAATATGCTAGTATGCGGTGCATACTAGCTCATTATGCCTTTGTCTTGCAAGTTTTGTTTTTGGGTACCTGGGGACACAACCGCTTTGAATTGAAGTATTATACTCTTTCAGTATGTATGCTCAAACACACTTAAGGCCCGTACAAACGATCAGAAAATCGGAAATAAAATTTCGTCCGAAGAACGATCTGCTGATCGTTAGTATGGTGCTTTCGACAGCCGACTGCGAATTTTCGGACGACAAAAACAGTATATACAAATACATCAGTGCATATACTGTATACAAAAGTATGCAAGCATTAAAGTATATCTCAACCCAAACTTGGTGTGTTCCATATGTTCATACCTTTACAAACCTTTTTGTTTTCATGTTTTCAATGAAATTATTCTTTCCACTGAACAGTACAGCCAAACTGCCATGTGAACCAGGCATATCGATTAACTTAATTCCACAGCTATTTTTTAAATCGCAGCCCGCACAGAAAGCAGTGCGGCCAGCGTGCCATTAGGATTAATGGCACCCGCTCACGGGTCCCGCATTTCTCTGTGTGGGTGATTGCGGCTGACGGTATTTGTGCGAGTCTCGCAGAAGTACCACCCGCACAGATGTGAACCTAGCCTTCACTTGGTGCACTTCTGTACTACAAGTCACAACATATTTGTGCATTATTTGTACAGAGGCAGAGCAGGAATGAACAGGGAATGCTAGTTCCTTGTGTCTCTATGCATTTGGCTGTCATTAGATTAGGATGATTAAACCGAACCTGTGCCTCCTTATGTCACCCCCTTTTACCCCGCTGTGTCCCTATTAGAGCCCCCCTTAATCAGGATTCCTTTTAGAATCCCTGTTAGATCAGGAATCCTCATTAGAGTGCCCCCTTACATCAGGGTCCCCAACAAAGTGCCCCCTTACATCAACTGTCCCCATCAGAGTGCTCCCTTACATGAACTGTTGCCAACAGATTCTTTCCTTACATCAACTGCCCCCATAAGAGTGCCTCCTTACATTATCTGTTCCCATCAGAGTGCCCCTTCCATAATTTGTCCCTATTAGCATGTGCCATTACATCAACTGCCCCAATCAGAGTGTTCCCTTACATCAATTGTCTCCATTAGATTGCACCCTTACATCAACTATCTTCATCCATGTGCCCCTTACATCAAATATCTCCATCAAAGTGCCCTGTTACATCAATTGTCTCTATCAGAATGCCCCCTTACAACAAATTCCCCCTTCAGTGTGTGTCCTTACATCAATCGTCCCTATCAGAATGCTCCTTTACAACAAATATCACCATCAGAATGTACCCTTAGATCAAATTCCCCCATCAGAGTGCCCCATTACATTAACTGTCCCCATCACCATGCCCCCCGTACCTTTCACCGCCAGGTGGGCAGAAGCCAGGAGGGAGAGCAGGTTGCAGGTTTGGAAGGAGGCAACTATACTTTTGTTCTGTAAATTCTTGAGTCGAGGTGCGCACATAACATTATTGCTTGTTAGGATGCCAGCAGTTCTAACAATCAAGCACTACAGAAGAGAGCTGGGTGGTGGGGAGAGAGAACCTGAATTTAGGACTGGAGCCTGGGTCATAGATGGCTAGCTGGCAGTTGCGCTGGTCTAGGAGTCCGGGGGGGGGGCTGGGTCCGAGGTCAGGATTTA
>BLSH010436703.1:423219-438287 GCA_018402905.1 Glandirana rugosa
CCCCCCCCCCCCCCCCCCCCCCCCCCCCCCCCCCCCCCCCCCCCCCCCCCCCCCCCCCCCCCCCCCCCCCCCCCCCACAGAATACCCTATTTAATCCCCAAATCTGGGTCAGCTGCCTAGTCAAAATATTCAGTCCTAATATTGTGGAAAGGCAACACAGGTAAGGTCCTATAGTGGCAGGAGTTTAGTGGGAAGGCAGAATTTTCCTTCCATTATCACTTTTATCCTTCTCATGTAAGAAAATAATATGCAGATTAATATTTAAGCAACCTTATTTTCTTGAAGTACAAACTACATTTATGTACCCCCCCCCCCCCAGTATAGGGGATATATGCTTCCTCTGTCCTTGCAGAATGTATTGCCTATTCACAAAGCCCAAGTGTGTTTGCATGGGGAGCAGGGTATACCTAACATTATGCAAATATTTACTTTTAGAAAAGTCGATATTTGCATATAACCCCTGCAGGGGAGGTAGGCAGGAGTGCTACTTGTAAATAATAACAATGAATCAGATTAGTGGTAAGATTATTTCTTCACTGTTCATATAATAAGTGCCCTCCTGCTTTAGCAAATGAGTTCATATGTGCACACATGGACCACTTCTACCCAATTCACGTCTTTCTTTTGTTTAGATCCATGATGAAGCAGAACAATTATGTTACTCCTTTGGGAATACTTTGTGATTCTATACTGCAACACCACTCTGACAGGCTGCCAAATATTTCATAATAATCCTAATCCACATCCCAGGCTTGTGATTTAGGGGATACAGATAAACACTGCTTTAGACAGATCTGTTTAATTCTTTGTGTACTGCCTGTGGGTAGATAATACAGGCTGTGCCACGCTGGGAGGTGGAGGAAGTCAAGTGAAAGTTTAATTAGTTGTTTTTTATGCTAGTTGTTCCATAGTAAGCACAAGTGCTGCATAATGTGAAAGCGGTGTCCAGATGTGGAACTGCACCAAACGGTCGGAGATCTCCAGAGTGAGCGCACGTATTTTATTAATAAAGACATTTCTTAGAAACATGAAAACATAGTCTGCCTTCTGCCAACTCTTTATTTACCTGCACACATTAAAGAAAACCCCCTTTATTCTTACTCAGTGACATGGAAAATAGGTAAATCCATCACTACATGGTTCATAAATTTAATTAAATGCATGTAATATACATGAAGTAGGTTTGGGAAGCCATATTTCTGGCCAAAAGAAAAAAAAAAAAAAAAGAAGGATAGACCTTCAGACTTTAAAGTATATGCAAATTTCTAACTGGATGATGTTTTCAAAAAACAGACGCCATATTTGAAATACTTTTTTTTTTTTATAATAGAAAATTTTATTCAGTTTTTCATACAACACAGTACAAAAGAGAAAAAAAAATAGGACATATGAAAATACAATTATATAGAAGAGTCAGAGGTCTAGTTAGCACATAAACAAGTTGGTCATACCCTCAAATTGACTGTGTCTATATTTTAGTTTACAAAGTTATCCTACAGGGTGAAGGCCGGGATGAGGGGCGATCAAGCCTGTCCCAAGTCCTCACGCCATCTACATTGTGGGCATATTAGGACAAGGGAGACTGGACCCAGAGGCCCCACCCCCAAGCACTCCACCACCTCCCAAATCTCCTCTATACATATTCGGCATCAGTCATAGTTCCAGACAATGACTCCCAAGCATCTTGATATTCAAACAGGTAGACATTTGTTCACAGAAAAAGGAACAACTAGAATGAAAAAGAAAAACAAAAGGGAGAAAAGAAAAAAACAAAAATAACTTGGGGTGCGGTAAGCAACATCATAGTCCAGTGAAAGTGCACTAGTGAGGCGTGATCCTAAATAAGACATTGAAGGTGGTTAATGCACATCGGGGATCTCTTGCGAGTAGTAAGTCCAACCTGCCCATATGTCTTTAAACGTGTCATATTGATCTTTGGCTTCATGTACCCATCTCTCAGCCTCCATGATTTTATCTACTTTTTTTCCATTCCAGCAGGGTTGGACAAGCAGTTTGTTTCCAATACCTGGGAATGAGGGTCTTGGCTGCATTTAGTAGGTGAGGAGTAACGCTCCTTTTGTATAATTTGAGTGAGGAAGGGACCCAGTGGAACAGGAAGTGCAATGGTGAACATTCCATATTACGTAAAGTCGTCTTTCTGACCCATGGTGCTACCGCCTCCCAAAAGGCCCTAATCCCTGGACAGTGCCACCAAATGTGGAGGAATGTGCCTCGTTGTCCGCATCCCCTCCAGCATCTCCTATCTGCCACTGGAAACATCTGCGCTAGTCTAGAGGGTGTTCTGTACCACCTGGAGATAAATTTGTATGAGGTCTGTTGAGTGCGAGAACTTATGGATGAGGAGTGGGTGGACTTTAACATCCTCTGTATTTGAGAAGCCGTAAACTCTAAGCCTAGCTCCTTCTCCCATTCCTTAATATAATATGGTGTTCCGGTGGTCTGAGCTCCTAGTACCATACGGTATGTTTGGGATAAGTGTTTGGGGTCCTGGAGATTCACACACATGGATTCAGAGGCAGTGAGGGCGTGGAAAGATCTCAGGGGTGACTCAAGTTTTCAAATAAAGCTCTCTAACTGCCGATGTCTCCATGATGCGAGCGCCATGTTGCCAAACTTAGTTTGCAAGATCGCTAAGGGTAATAGGGTGCCATGAGGAGCAAATCTGGCACATACATTCCTGCCATCTAGACGCCAGGGACAGAAAAAAGCCCCCTTCTTCACCGGGTAGAAACCACGGGAACCCTCCCAGAGGGAAGAGAGGTGAGGTTGGGGGAGCGTAGTGTCCTTTTTTGTTAATCCTGTCCCAGGTGGTGAAGGTGGCCTTTGCCAAAGGTGAGGTCCAGTCTGATAGGCCCCTGAAATTGAGGGGGACCCAGGGCACTCCAGTCAAATTCCTACCCGCCATAGTTTTTTCTAATTTGACCCATATTCTAGTGGTGGTATTGTGATGCCAGTTCAAGATTCTTATTAGTGACATTGCTTTATAATAAAGCGCAACGTCAGGTAAACTCACTCCACCCTCTGATTTAGCTCTACATAAGAGTTCATATGCTTGTGGGAGGGCAATGGGTACATTGTATAAGAGGTAAATTATTTTCGGTAGGATTGTCATTTTGAGGGCACTGATCCGCCCGAACCATGTAAGTGGCAGGCCAGTCCAGGTATGGAGGTCTTTAACTATTTCCATAATTAATCTACCATAGTTTAGGTCATATAGAGGGGTCTCATCTGAGGAGATGTGGGTCCCTAAATAAGGTATTGAGTTTTTGCACCACTTGAAGGGAAGAGACTGCTGTAGGGAATTGGCCATGGGTTTAGGGATGTGAATCGGTGGGGGTTCCAATTTCTCCAAATTAATTTTAAAGTTCGAGATCAATCCAAATTTCCGCACTTCGGACATCAGGACAGGTAGGGAGATTTGGGGATTGGAGAGATAAAACAACAAGTCATCCGCGTGGGCAGACAACTTGTGTTCCATTCCACCGATTTGGATCCCTGTCACGTCCGTGTTGGCTCTAACCGTTCGGAGGAAGGGTTCTAATACTAAAGCAAATATTAACGGTGACAGCGGACACCCTTGCCTAGTACCGCTGTGGATTTTGAAGGGTTCGGATAATACTCAGCTAACCTTTACTCGTGCCCTAGTGTCCCCATACAGTGACTTAATCCATCCTTGCATACGGTCTCCAAGACCCAGCCTTTGTAGAACCAATAACATATAGACCCAATTTACCCTGTCGAAGGCTGTCTTGGCATCCATGGATAAAACAACACACGGGGACTGCTCCGGCCCGTTCCGTACCCAGTGCAGGATGTGCAAAGCCCTGATCATATTATCTCTAGCCTCCCTGCCAACCATAAAGCCGGTCTAGTCAGGATGAATCAGGGCTGTCACATGATCCTGAAGATGGGGGGCCAAGAGTTTAGCCAGCAACTTAGTGTCTGCATTCAACAGGGAAATGGGTCTATAGCTGGTGCAGAGATTAGGGTCCTTACCCGGCTTAGGTATTATTGTGACATGGGCTAAGAGAGTCTCCATTGGTAATGGGCTAGACTTGCTTAAGGAATTAAAGTAAGTACATAAGGGTGACCCTATGATCGAGAAGAATTTCTTATAGTAGATGTTAGTGAAGCTGTCAGGCACTGGGCTCTTACCCGAAGGGAGAGCAGCTATAGCAACTCCAATTTCTTCCTCTGTAAATGGTCGTTCTAAGTTTTCAAGTACTTGAGAGGGCAGGGTAGGTAATTGGGAGGTCTCGATTTTAGTCTCTATGGCTTTTTTGTGTGATGCAATCCCCCTAGTGGAGTGGGTGGTGAGATATTATACAGTGAAGCATAATATCCATGAAACTCCATTGCAATGTCATGGGAGTCTATCAATTGTCTACCCGGCGTCGTCCAGCCGTGAACATGTCACAAGGCTTGTTGTTTTTTCTTGAGCTGTCTTGCTAAGAGTCTCCCGAATTTATTATCCTGCTCATAAAAGCGATGTGCATAAAATCGTATCTTTTTCCTAGCTTTGCGGTCCAAACATTGGGAGAGTTCCAAGTTCAGTCAGTTGATCAATCACCGTAGGGGAGGAGGAAGTCTTGTGTTTCACTTGTAGATCATGGAACTTATCTATTAGGTCAACTAGTTCCCTCTGTCTGGCTTTCTTTATGCATGACCCGTGGGAGATCAGCTCACCCCTTATGACTGCTTTGTGTCCCTTCCAGATGGCCTGGTTGGACACCTCACCTGGGGAGTTGGATTCAAAGTCATTTCTCAAGGAGTGGTTAGTCGCTTCCACTACCCCAGGGTTATCCAAGAGACCCTCATTCAGTCGCCATACGCCTTCCGTCCGGTGGACAGCGGCCCGTTGAAGAGTCAGCTTAATTGGTGCATGAACGGAGTTATGGTTATCGGTTCTATAGTGGAAGCACAAACCTCCCCAAAATAGAGCTGGTTATGAAGAACATGTCCAGCCGAGAGTATGTGTCAAAAGTTTTGGAGTAGTAGCTATAATCCCTATCTTTAGGGTGTAGCACACGCCAGTGGTCCACCAGGTGCAGAGACCACAGAGCTTTTTTAATGTGTTTAATTGCCCCGAAGGATAGAGCATATCTTCCGGTCAAAGTGTCTATCACTGGGTCGAGTGTGACATTAAAGTCTCCTCCTAGCACTAATAAACCTTCTTTAAAATCATCCAACTTCTTTAGGGTAGTGGAAATGAAGTGAGTTGTGCGGGAGTTGGAAGCATAAAAATCGGCAAAGGTATATTTTTGAACATCAATTGAACTTTTAACAAACAAGAAATGGCCTTCAGGGTCAACCACACTAGAGACCAGGGTAAAAGGACAAGATTTTTTGAAGGCTATTGTGACTCCCCTAGCCTTGGGTATGGAGGAAGGACTGTGGTACCATTGGTTAAAAGTCATAAGTGGCAGACAAGGAGTTGATTTGGCAGTAAAGTGCGTCTCCTGCAGAAGGATGACATCTGAGGGTACATGACGCAGTTCCTGCCAAAGACGGCCTCTTTTGGCGGGGCTACAAAGACCTCGGACATTGTAAGACAATATGTGTAATCTCTTATGCATGGTTGTCATTTATACGGTCCCCGGAAAGCAGTGTCATAACACACACCTCTGTTAAGGCACTCACATTGTTAAATCTAGACATGTTATAGAATATTCTGTACTCACCCCTACCCCATATCCTAGAATATGATGAGGGAAATTTGACAAAAAAGAACATCCTGCCATACTTCAAAATCTAAAAGCAGGTTCCAATAAGGGAGGGCATACCCCGGGGGGGGTCCAGTCCCCCTAGGTGTCCATCCCGGCCGCTAAAGTGCAGATTGCCAGACCTCCAGATCAGGGTCTCTCCTATTGGGGGGAAGATGACTATCCGCATGGTGGAGATTTCAGGGACATCCTGGGCTTGTTGTCTAACAATAAAAAGGTGGTACATGACTAGTGGCATTTGGGAAAGATTGGGAGCCCAGCTTCTGTGCTGGAGGGTTAGCAGTCCTGAATCCGGACATCAGGGGGGCATTAAGGCCATTCAAGAGGAGAAAAGCTGGAGAGTAAAAAAACAAAACCAAAAATAGTCTCACTTGCCGCTTGTCAGAGATCCGGGATGTAGTAAATGATGTTTAACAGATGTAGGGCCCATCATTGGTTCAGAGTACCTGAACTGTTTCAATCTCATCTCTAGATCCAGAAGGAGCATTTGTACTTCAGCTGCGTCATCATTGGCGGTTTCTTCTCCGGGAGCTTGTGGAGGCTGGTTGCCATATTTCCGGGCGCTGTGGTAGTGGGATCGAGGTATTCAATCTCCAGTCTGGAAAATCAGCTGGCAGGAGATCAAGTATTTCCACAAAGTTTGCTAAATCGTCCTTGGTGCAGAGAGTGGCTGTTCTCCCATTCCTGGTGGCTGATAGGAGGAACGGAAATCCCCAACAGTAGGAAACTCCGGCCGTGCATAGGGCGTCCAGCAGCAGGCGCACAGCTCTACGTTGCATAAGGGTGCGCTGGGACAGGTCTGGGTGCAAGGAGATTTGAGCGCCATCGAAATCAATCAATGGAGTACCCCTCGCCGCTTTCATAACCGCTTCCTTTAGAGAATACCTATGTAGCTTGCATATCACATCCCTCAGTTTGTCCATGTCTTGGGGACAGGCAGTAAGGCACGGTGTGCCCTGTCTAGCTCAATGGAATCTGGTGCTGAGCTTCCTAAAATTTGCAGGAAAAGTCCCTGTACCGTGGGGATCAAGTCATTAGCACGTGTAGCTTCTGGCATGCCGCGGATACAAATGTTTTGACGTCTGTCCCTGTTTTCTTGATCATCAAGTTGGTCTAATAGGAAGTTAATGACGTCCTCATGGTGTCTAGAAGTGTCTTTCAGCGCGGTCATCGTCTTTAGGGTCTCATCATGGCTAGTTTCTAGGGCTTACACTCTATTCCCCAATGCCACCGTTTCCTCTCTGAGGCCGTCCACTGCCTGTCTGCAGGAGAGCTCTAATGCTGCTATAAGCTGTTGTATATCAGCTTTAGTGGGGAGAGCTCTAATGTGTTCTCTCATACCCCGTCTGCTGCTTCCATTCCTGGTGAGTGGGGGAAGCAGTCCCCGGAATGAGTGGAGGTGGAGGGCTGTTTCCTCTCACCTGTGGGGTTGCAGACGGTCCTGGGGATCCACCGCCGTAGATCAGGGAAGCATGCTGGGCCACGGCCTTGTCTGCCGCCACCTTGGTAGAGGATCGAGTGCCAGGGGTATGCACTGCGAAGAAGGAATGGAGCCCGCCGTCTGGTTTGCGGCTGCCACCGGGAGGCTGAGAGTTAGTACGCCGTTTTGTATAGATATCTGGGGTCAACGGGAACAGTTCTGTGCAGGATTGCCACCAGTTTTATTGCCCAGGGTTGCCGGAGCTCCGTCCCATGCGTCCTCACTCCATGCTGGTTAGGCCACTCCCCAAAATACTTTTTCTTTAATCCCGCAGCCCCCTTTCACACTGGGACCACCCGAGCGTCAGAGGTAAACCACCGCTAATTTAACAACGATCTACCACTGTAATAGCATCGCTATGGCGCCGCTGTTCGGGCGGCAGCACGGCACTTTTAACCTCTCCACAGGGGGTTAAACAGGGGTTAAATGTGTCGGTCCCGGGAGCGCTGCCCATTCATTCCAATGGGCAGGGGCGGTGGAGGAGCGGTGTATACACCGCTCCTTCCCCGACCCAAAAATCATGCATGCAGGAGTTTAATTTTCCTCCTGCGAGCGCACCGCCCCGAGCCGCTCCAGTGTGAAAGGACACACTTGGTTTAATGGGAAGACACAGGTGCTATTTTTAGCTAAATAGTGCCTGTAAAGCTCCCCAGTGTGAAATGGACCTTACTACATCTCAGTGCTGTTGATCCCCTATGGTCACTTCCTGCCTACATGCATGAACTCTAATGATGGCTGCACGGCATTTCTCATGGCAGTCTTCCTGATAATTGTAGAAAATGATTACCCCAATTGGGACTTTTAAGGCAGAATGTGAAAAACAGTAAAGATATATAACAAAAAAGTAAAAATTATACAAAAGTTTATTAGAATTGATAAAAGAAGGTTGACCACATGGTGTAAACTACATCACATCATAAAATCCATCGCATGAGGACATCAAAGATACATATACTTAGAGCACAATATTCTAAAGGTAAATGGCCCAAATGCAACACTCAGCGCTAATCAGCTACTAAAGTCTTTTTAAACACTGTAGTATCACAACAGTATATAAGAATATACAATATGCAAAATTACAAATATTATTAAAGCAGCTGCTAAAATCAGGTTAAATGCATGAACATAAGTAAAGCAGTCTGTAAACTAAGTTGCTTAGAAGTCTGTACTCATAGCAGCGCTCCCTTCACAATTGTAATGTGACTGGCATTCATATGTGTCCCATATGAGAAAAATAATGACGTGATGTGATATTAGATGATGAGAAAAAGTTCCATAGGCAGATGAAGGTTCCATTTGAAAGTTCATATGTGTGCACCACACACCAGAATCCGCACCCCGTGAGTCACACTCCCCTAGGGATTTAAACTCACCAGAAAGATGTTAAATGTACACATTGAGTATGCCAAAAAATCCTCCACTCATTAAGGGTACACTCAAACAGCCCATCGCTTCATAGGTGGTTAGTCATGTAAAAAAGAGGCTCCACATAGCGTAATCTTGTTTCAAACATTTATTGAACCACCCCCTTAGAAACACACTTACACAATGTAAACTTTAACCAGCATATAATGAAAAAACATAGCATTGTCACCATCAGTATGGAATGCTGTCAGCCCTGAACATGACCTAGCAGCGACTGGAAGTGACATTTGCGTGTCACGAGCAGAAAGGAACAGCCAGACACTATCGGTGCAGTGGATGAACCAGATGGGAGACGGCGTTCCATACTGCTGGGTGACAACGCTGTGTTTTTTCATTATATGCTGGTAAAAGTTTACATTGTATAAGTATGTTATTAAGGGAGTGGTTTAATAAACGGTTGAAACGAGATTACGCTATGTGGTGCCTCTATTTTACATGACTAACCACTGTGACGTAATGCGAGGCGAAGGATGGACGGTATGTGTCGCCTTGTATGCGTTCATTTGGAATGGACTAAAGCGGAATTCGGCCCGGGTCTTACCAGCCACCCTGGCAGGGCTGGTTTCTGACCAGATTTTCAGGTCCACTGGAGTCCAGTGTCAGGTGGGGTTTAAATAACCTGGAAGTGAGCAAAGGTTTGCTCTGCCCTGGGACTCTGAGAGCGATCAGCCTGACAGAGCTGACCCATGGAGCTTGTGCTTATGGACTAAAGGAAAAGGCTTGCGTTTGTTTCTGTTTTATGGGTGTCTGGGAGAAGCCCTACACCCCTCAGTTAAGAACTGAATTATGTTAGTGCCCGAGAGGCAAGGATCTCGTTTGCAGTTTTGTTTATTTTGAATGCAACCTTTTATCAATAAACCTGGCTGCAAGCCAGATTTTTAAGAACCTGCCGTCTCAACTGCCTTTATCCCAGGAAAGGTGTTCCCCACAAGAGCTAATCCCTCACACGTGGTGGACTCAACATTTGCCCGAACAAGCAGAAAAATGGAGGATGTAGTAAAAGCCCTTTTGGCAGCCACTGCAGCCCAACAACAGGAAACTAATCACCAAGTAGCACAGGCCATTGCAGCACAGCAGGAAGCAAACCGTCAGGCCGTGGCGGCCCAGCAGGAGGCAAATTGCCAGTTTGTGGAGGCCCTATTGGAGTTAAAAAAGGGGTCTGCAGCTTCGCCACAGGAGGAACAAAAAAATGGTACAAACCAGCTATTACCTGCAGAAGATGACACCTGCAGATAATGTGGAGGCATACCTCACAATTTTTGAGAGAGCCGCTGTGCAGGAAACATGGCAAAAAGAACAATGGGCGGGACTGCTAACACCTTTTCTGAAACGTGAACCCCAAAAGGCCTACTTTGACTTGGAACCAGATAAGGCCCAGGACTATGAGACTCTAAAAACTGAGATACTTGCACGCCTGGGTGTCACCATGGCCATCTGGGCTCAAAGGGTGCATAAGTGGTCCTACTACATGGACAAGCCACCCCGCTCTCAAATGTTCAACCTGATCTCCATCTCACGAGGAAGTGGTTGCAGCCAGAGACCTTGCCAGGCCCTCAGATTGTGGGTGTGGTCATGGACCGGTATCTGCGTGCTTCCTGCTGCTTTGAAGAAGTGGGTCAGTCATGGGAACCCTAAAGCTGCAAACCAACTGGTGGACCTCGTGGAGAGATACATGGCTGCTGAAGACTTGTTGAACTCGTCTGTGCCCCACCCCAATGTATCTAGGGGCAGTGGTGTACCAGGCGGGGGGCGGCAGGGGTGGTCCACCCCGTGTGCCACACATTGGGAGGGGTGTCAGGTTGGCACCCCCCTGTGAGTGAAGTTAGCAGTGAAAGGCCAGCTCAGGCAGCGGCGCTGTGACAGGACAGGCAGGCAGAGAGAGGTGAGCCGTGACAAATGCGGGGGGTGCTCGGGCTGGGTGCGGAACGTACCGTTACCCGGATGACACCCAGAGCCGGCCGCTGGACTGACCGAGCAGCTGGAGCGGCTGAGCGGGAGAAAGAAAACGGTCTCTCTCCTCCTGTACAGTGAGGGAGAGAGAGACAGAGAGAAGGGTGGGCAGCGATGAATACAGGACGGGACCTGCTGGAGTTAACTTTCTATGTTAACCAGCAGGTGATTGGTTGCTAGGCGGTCCTAGCAACCAATCATTAGTTTGTTAATATGAAAAATTAACTCTAGTAGTTCCCGTCCTCTGTTCAGAGCTGCTGTATCTCACCCTCTGCATGAGCAAGGTAAGAAGGAGCAGAGCTGTGAGGGGGGTGGGGGCTGTGTGTATAATGGAGGGGATGCAGGGGGTCCAGAGCTGTGAGGGGGTGGGGGCTGTGTAACGTGCAGAAGTCCAGTGGTGTGGGGACTGTGTAATGTAAAGGGGTCCAGAGATGCAGGGTGCTGTGTAATGTAAAGGGGTCCTAATGTGCAGGGTGCTGTGTAATGTAAAGGGGTCCAGAGGTGCAGAGTGCTGTGTAATGTAAAGGGGTCCTGAGGTGCACAGGTTTGTGTACTGTAAAGGGGCCTTGATGTGCAGGGGGCTGTGTAATGTCAAGGGGTCCAGAGGTGCAGGGTGCTGTGTAATGTAAAGGGGTCCTGATGTGCAGCATGCTGTGTAATGTAAAGGGGTCCAGAGGTGCAGGGTGCTGTGTAATGTAAAGGGGTCCAGAGGTGCAGGGGGTTGTATAATGTAAAGGGGTCCTGATGTGCAGGGTGCTGTGTAATGTAAAGGGGCCCTGATGTGCAGGGTGCTGTGTAATGTAAAGGGGTCCTGATGTGCAGGGTGCTGTGTAATGTAAAGGGGCCCCGAGGTGCAGTTGTGGAGAGAGGGTACACAGTAGTGACTAAGAGATATTGGGGGATGCAGAGGTATGCAGGGGGCACGGTGGGGTGTTTTTACGTTCTAAAGTGGGGGGGTGCCAGTTATGGGATCTGCCCCGGGTGCCAAATGCTCTAGGTATGCCCCTGTCTACGGGTGAAAGATCGCCCGGCGTAGACGGTAGGACTGTTCTGGGGTTCAAGGGTGTGGGGAAAAATAATAAGACTGCTGTTACGGCTAATGAGTGTGTGTACTCTACACTTGGAGATTGGCCAACTAAGCCAGGAAGGTCTTTGAGACCCTTGAGAGGACTGGGTATAGACCATATACAATGCTACTGCTGCCATGCGTTAGGTCATATTGCTGCGAACTGTCCCCTGAATGATGAATCCATGCAATGTGATAATGCTTATATGAAAAGACACCTTTCTCTTTTTGCACAGGTCGCATGTACGGCATCATGTGGGGGTAGTACTTTCACTGCTTCATGAAGCCCTAGTGGGGAAACATTTTTTCCATTTCTGGAGGCTATGGGAAAGCAAAGGGAGTATGGTGGATAGAGCTCCCCCTGCTGGGGAGGCACGGGAACGCCAGACCATTCTGATTGCCAAAGTGATGGGGAGACTGTAAGTATGACCGAGGAAGAAGAAGACCCTCTTTCTTCTCCGGTAATGGCTGGGGAGCAGGAGGAGCTGAAAGCCAGTCCCCAGCTGGAGGTTAATGAACCAGAAAAACATCTCTGAGTCTAAGGCCTCATACACACGGGCGTATGAAAAAAATAAGCAAAACGTCAGGCCCGACGTCAGGGAAAAATCTGCGTTTTTTTCGGCATTTTGCATTGCGTTAATGAGCGTTAGTGCGCATAAGTGAGTGTCGGCGTCAATAGGCATTTTTAAAAAAAAAAACATTCCTCTGCTATTTTTTAACCTGAAAACGCCGGCGTCTTTTAGACACCGGTTAACGCTAGTACGGTGTAAGTGAGCGTTAGTGAGCGTCAAACGCCAAAACGTTACAGCCTCGAAACGCGCTGGCCGTGGGTTCTACAGGGTGAGCCATTTATATGGATACACCTTAATAAAATGGGAATGGTTGGTGATATTAACTTCCTGTTTGTGGCACATTAGTATATGAGAGGGGGGAAACTACAAAGTTTACCAGCCAGGGAAACCGGAGCAAATCCACCATGTTAATCTCTTAAAACCGTGTAAGGACAGAGAGAGACTTTATTGGCCGTGCCAACTCCTCAAAAGGACAGGGTACCAGTGACACTTGACGTCCCCATAACACAATCCTTGTCAGTGGCGCAACAAAATGAAGTTAAATAGTTTGTGAGTAAAGAGAGACTTTTTCTCCCCTTTACCCAGACTGACCACGGTGATCCAGCATGACATAATTATGGAACCAGGTGTTCGCATTAATATGAAGCGTACCTATGAATATGAAGCGAATATGAAGAATACCTGAGGCTAGGCACGAGGCAGTTGCAAGTGTTAGAGTTGGTTGTGATAGAGGAGTCCCACAGTGCCTGGTCAAGCCCCACAGTGCTGGTCCCAAAGCTCGATGGCACTATCAGGTTCTGTAATGATTTTAGAAAGCTGAATAGCGTGTCCAAATTTGATGCATACCCGATGCCTTGGGTCGATGAACTTGTGGACAAGTTGGGAGGTGCCTGATACATAACAACCCTAGACCTAACTAAGGGCTATTAGCAGATACCCCTAACAGTCAGCAAAGGAGAAGAAGACCACCCTTTTTTACTCCAGAGGGGTTGTTTCAGTACAAACGGATGCCATTTGGTTTACATAGTGCCCCTGCATCATTCCAGAGGATGATGGATAAAACGTTAAGACCACATTGTCCCTATGCAGTCGCTTATTTGGATGTTGTCACCCACAGCTCCGATTGGGAATCTCATTTGCCCAGGGTACAAGCAGCAGACAATTCCTTTTGGAAGGCAGGACTCATAGCCAACACAAAGAAATGAGCCATAGGCTTAGAGGAGGCTAAATACCTTAGCCACATTATTGGTCGGGGACTGGTTAGGCCACAGACCAATAAATGAGGCAATCCAAAAGTGGCCCCAACCGCTAACTAAAAAGCAAGTGCGTGCATTCCTGGGGATCACGGGGTACTACAGGCGTTTCATACCCGACTTTGCCTCCATTGCCATCCCTCTAGCAGATCTGATGAAGGGTAGAGGGTCGGTCACGGTGAAGTGGAATCCCGAGGCCGAAAAGGCATTTCAAAGTTTGAAGCAAGCCCTTTGTGTATAACCGGTGCTTGTGACCCCGGATTTTGTCATACAGACACCTCTGATTTGGGACTAGGTGCCGTACTTGTCCCAGATCAGAGATGGTGAGGAGCACCCAATTGTCTACCTGAGCTGAAAATTGAACAGGCATGAGAGGAATTATGCCATTGTTGAAAAGGAGTGATTAGCTATCAAATGGGCCTTAGAGGCCCTGAAATACTATCTCTTGGGGAGACCCTTTAAGCTAGTCACAGACTATGCCCCTCGGGTGACAAGGTGGCTCCTGGCTTACAACCATTGAAGTTCACAGTAGAGCATAGGGCTGGGAAACTACTAATCAATGTGGATGTCGTTTCCCGGTTCCACTGTATGGTTGGAGCAGTTGGCCAGCCACAGGGGCTTGAGCAGAGGGGGGGATATGTGACGTTATGGGAGGTGAAGTAATGGATGGACGCTATAGGTCGCCTCATATGCGTTCATTTGGAATGGACTGAAGTGGAATCTGGCCCGGGTCTTACCAGCCACCATGGCAGGGCAGGTTCCGAACCAGATTTTCGGGTCCAATGTTAGGTGGGGTTTAACCAGTTCCCTACGACGCATAGTAAAATGCGTCGGCAGGGACTGTTCCTCGATCCGGGAGGACATCATATGACGTCCTCCGCTTCTCGCCGCTACCCCCAGGGGCCCGCACAGCAGCGATCGCGGATCGCGCGTCTGCCGGGGGGTTGTGTCCCCCCCAGATCGGGGTAAAGAGCCAATAAAATTGGCTCTTTACCCCGTGACCGGCTGTGTCCAATCACAGCTGGTCACAAACGAGCCTCACGTGCACGCCCCCGGGGGCGCGCAGCGCGGCGATTGGAGCTGAGGCTTGTCCCTCGGACAAAGCCCAGCTCCGATCCGTGTAAAGAGCCAATAGATTTGGCTCTTTACCACGTGACCGGCTGTGTCAAGCACAGCCGGTCATGTGATGTAAACAAACCACGGTAACGAGCTGTTACCGCGGTTCTCCCTGTCACACACCGATCGTGTGTGACAGGGAGATTGCGGTAACAGCTCGTTACCTGCCTAGCCTCGACCCGAAACAGGCTCCCTGTTCGGAGTCGAGGTTAGCGGCGCGACGCGCGGGGGCCCCCGCACGTGCACTCCGAGCAAACACTGGTCGACACTAACCTGTGTCGGCCAGTGCCCCATTTCTCGGTTAAAATAACCGAGAAATGGGGCTAGACCCCCCCTGTGTTGGGGGGCCGTCTGCGCGCTAGGCGCTAGCGACGACACGCCCGGGGACCCCCATCGCCGCTCTTCGCCTCCTGCAGTATACTACAGGAGGGCCTAGCTCCTTGTCAGGGACGGCTGCGTAAA
>BLSH010436703.1:439804-456714 GCA_018402905.1 Glandirana rugosa
TTTGTTTTAAACATAGTAAAAAAAGTGTGAATTTGGGGGGTATTTGTACTTTCCCGACATTTCAGGGCCTCAAGAAATGAGACAGGCCATCAGTGCATCAGGTGTGATCAATTTTCAATGATTTGCACCATAGCTTGTAGACTCTATAACTTTCACACAGACCAAATAATATACACTTATTTGGGTTATTTTTACCAAAGATAGGTAGCAGTATAGGTTTTGGCCAAAATTTATGGACAAAAATTACTTATTTGCAAAATTTTATCACAGAAACTAAAAAAAAAGTGTTTTTTTTTCAAAATTTTCGCACTTTTTTCAATTATGTCGCAAAAAATAAAAAAACCCAGAGGTTCTTAAATACCACCAAAAGAAAGCTCTATTTGTGTGAAAAAAATGATACAAATTCTGTTTGGGTGCAGTGTAGCATGAGAGAGTAATTGAGATTCAAAGTGTGAGAGCGCTGAAAGCTGAAAATTGGTCTGGGCAGGAAGGGGGTATAAACGTCCTGTATTGAAGTGGTTAAATGACCTGGAAGGTTTGCTCTGCCCTGGGACTCTGAGAGCGATCGGCCTGACACAGTTGACCCATGGAGCTTGTGCTTATGGACTAAAGGAAAAGGTTTGCGTTTGTTTCTGTTTTATGGGTGTCTGGGAGAAGCCATACACCCCTCAGTTAAGAACTGAAATATGTTAGTTAATGCCAGAGAGGCAAGGATTTATTTTGCTGTTTTGTTTATTTTGAATGCTACCTTTATCAATAAACCTGGCTGCAAGACAGGTTTTTAAGAACCTGCCGCCTCAACTGCCTTTATCCCAGGAAAGGTGATCCCCACAAGAGCTAATCCCTCACACCACCTATTGAGCGATGGGCTGTTTGAGTGTACTCTTAATGAGTGGAGGATTTTTTGGCATACTCAAGGCGTACATTTAACATCTTTCTGGTGAGTTTAAAACCATAGGTGTGCGCAGCCTATTGCATTAGGGTGTGCACCCCAAAACTCAAACACATACTGTATGTGTGTATATATACTGACAGTGTCAATAGAGCATTGGACAGTATCAGTAGTATTTATTTTTATTTATTTTTACAATTTTTTTTAGGAGTCCCGTTAGGGGGTTTTGGTGAAATATCAGAGGTCTAAACAGGAGGTATCTGCTCCCCACACGGTAATTAGGGTGTGGTAGGTGGGCACACCTGGCACACCCTGTGCGCACGCCTATGTTTAAACCCCTAGGGGCATGTGCACGCATATGAACTTTCAACTGGAAATTTCACCTGCCTATGGAACTTTTCTCATTATCTAATATCATATCACTCCTTTCATTTTTCTCATATGGGACACATATGGATGGCAATCACATTACAGTTGTGAAGGGAGAGCTGCTATGAGTACAGACTTCTAAGCAACTTTGTTTACAGACTGTTTTACTTATGTTTATGAATATACTTAGAGCACCCTAAAGCTCGGATAAATTAAAACATCATGTTGGCCCTGATAAGGTGAAGGGCCAAATTCTTGTGGATGTTCACCAAGCAACCCTACGTGTTAAGGAAAATTATGTTCCTATCTTCTTCAGGTACATATGTATAGAATCATCATAAGTATAAAAGAAATATGTGCAGCAATGGCATGCTCCAATAGTTGCGCCACCAAGCACATCAAGCTGCAGTTAGGATTTGATTGGTTGCTATGCACATCTGCTCCAAATTCTGGCTGTTCCAGTTTTGAAAAATTCCCCTCAATGTGTTCTGAAATGGCAACATGTATTCTCTCAGTATGTATGTATCTCAGTGTAATAAGTTGACAACACAGTAGCTCTGTTGGAAAAGAGATGCAGAGTGTTGTCATGAAGATTTAAAAATATTTGTAATGATGTTTAAAATGATATTGTTAACGCTTGTTTTGGGTTTACAAATACTTTAAATGCTTGTTTCTGGAGTTCCAGATCTTTCCCAAACCCACTTAATACACACTTAAAGATGTCTAGTAACATTTATTGATCAGCCTTGAGAGTTGGATTTCCTGAATTCATGTTACCGGATTGAATCTTGGCACTCACCCAGTTCTTTCTGACACGCAGATGCAACACGGATGATACTGGACTGTTTATTGGCAGCAGTATCCTCTGAGCATATTTAAATGACGTACCGTATATTTCTTTTGACTCCTCAATTCCCTATTGCTATCAGTAGTGCAGTGTTTTCTACCTGACAAAGAACAATCAGACTAGCCAAATAACTTAAACTCAATGACATTATGAAAAAAATAAACAACAAAATAAATGTATAGGTGTCCTACATATTATAAAGAGAGAAGTGCATTTCCTGCTTCCTGTTAGCAGAAATGGAAAGCTCTTGCAGTCATTCAGCTTTGTACCTTGAAAGACCAAGTACCACCTCCCTCTCTGGTCTCCTCTTGAGATTTCCATCTACTGTGGCTTTTTCTACCCCTACTTTGTGCGGCAGGCTGTGTGCTATTATCCTCACTGTTCCACTCCTCTGCTATGGCTCATTCTTCACCCAGCATTGTACTGCAGAGGTTGTGTTCTATCATTTACAATGTTCCCCTCTCCGCTCTTGTTCCATCTACCCCTGGCTTTGTACTGAGGTCTGTGTGCTGTCATGTGCACTCTTCCACTGCTCCACTGAGGGTTCCTTCTTCTCCAACACTGTACTTGAAACTGTTACATGCCCCATTGACTTGTGAGTGGTATAGGATAAGGTACAACTAGTGAGTGGCACCATTTTCGGAACTCACTTTTGAAACAGGGTCCCTGGCGTAAATATATCTTCTGACAGCCATATGGAAGACAGTAGTACTTTCACACCATCTGGGTGGCAGTTTTGGAGGTCTGGTCATATGTCAATACTGCCACTACAAACTTGTTAAAGTGGTCCACCATAAATAGAAGATGATGGCATACGTCATCTGAAATGTGGAGTATAAGAAAGCCGATAGTCAATACATCCAGTAGGATGGACGTTTGCAAAGTCAAGGTGGAATATGGACTTCAGCCCCCTTCGACACAGAATAAATGACACAGTGTTCATAGAATTGTCCAACCAACCATTACAGTCCCACACACAATGTTTGTCTCTGAGCTAAGTGAATGTTTTGTGGACACCTCAGTGTCTCTCTTACACGTGGCTTCTTGCTACAGAGAGGGCCTTAACAGTATGACCTGCAAGGTCACTAATGAATCATAAGGGAATATTATTCTGTGGTATGTTATATCATCCGTCATGACGTGATGGGACCAGTCACAATTTGTTGGTTTCTGGTAGTAGCTTTGTGTCTCTTCTTAGTAATATGCCTACTCATAGACCTTCCTGCAGTCAAGTCAGGGTTTTTTTATCTCTTCAGCCTTTTCTCCACATCCCAACGAAGCCTGGACAGTGGGTACCATGATAAGGCATCTGCTGCTTTGTTGCTTCTTCCAGGATGATAACATAAGGAGAATTCAAACTTTGCCAGACGAGTTACCCAACATTACTCTAGAGCATTCGGTTTAGCTATGTGGAGATACATCAATGAATTGTTATCCATCCAGACCCCAAATTTAGCTTCTGTCAGGTACTTAGCAAAGAGATGACGCTTCCAGAGCAGAGCGAAATGCATTAGGTCGGTGGATACTTCCAGTGACGTCATATCCGCCGATTGGAACACAAACCTTGGCTCTTTGAATTTCAGGACGACGTTAGTATATGCTCCGATACAAGAGGAGTACTTTGTAAGTTTTTAATTGGCTGTAAAAGCAATTTTATTACAGTATGGAGATCTCGTGGTTATATTACCTATGATATATATGAGGAACCATCCCCACCTGCTGGAGAACTACAAGGACAAGCAGACCATCTACTATCTGATGAGCAATTGCTCTTATATCAGGCACAATATCCACCAATATCTGGTGAGTGTGGGTACATAAGGAGGGGAGCACAGCATAAGAATAAGCACTTGAACAAGAACTGCACAGTAATAAATATAAAGAATATTTGAAAAAAAAAAAGTTTCAGTTGTTTTATGTAAGTTTTGACACTTAATATTTTTTTTTTCACTTGTATTCATGATACATTATGGTTTTTGAAAAATATTGTTGATGTTAAGACAGCGCTGGGTACATATGTTATAAATTGATTTAAAGGCACCTACACCTTATACCGCAGCAGCAGTCAATTAGGTAACTCACAGTGAAGCACTACAAAGTCATGGCGCGGGGATCGCAACCGTTTATACATATAATACTGTACCTTGCCAGACAACTGTGAAGGCTGTGGCACAAATGGAGCCACTTCTGGGTGCAAGGTATCCATGAGAACCAACATCCATGGGGAGTATGAGTCCTTGATTATGTCGTACCACAGCCTCCATACCACTGGCAAACCTGACAATGACAGCTTATTTCCAGATGTCCACAGAGCACACAACAGGCCCTCCTATGCTTAAAGCGTTCAGCATCATCTCAGCCCTCAGGCTCCAAATTACATTTATAGCTAGTATAACCTGTGGCTGCCTCCACCCGAAGGTATGCGTGATCACTATGTCCTTCTGGCTAGTAATCCTACTTCTTCTACTACTTCTATGGGGAGCACATTGGTGGCTGTCACCTATAGTCACCTATAGCCATGTCTTTTCTAGGCACATCTTCCTAGGAAAATGTTGCTGGAACACCAGGATCTGACAAGCTGTTATTGAAGAGACACTCGATTTCTTGACCATAGAAGCATCCAATCATAACATGGCGGTCATCCACCACATCTCTGGTTCTAGGATAAGGAAATTAAATCCTACCATTTTGGTTTAACAGCTTTCCTCTGGTTACAGTTGAGGTAGTCGCTTTGACTGCCGCTAAGGCTGCATGATGGAGCATCCCCTACTTGTCCCACTAAGGAGTATTCCCATGTGCTCTTCAATGTGGATAATTCTGTCTGGAGATGAACCATCTATTGTGTCAGTTTCCAGATTGCCACCTCCCATGGCGCTGTGTGGTTACCAGTAGATCTATAAAATTCCTACCTGATGACCATAGATGTGTCTAAACCTGTTTTCACTGCTCCTGACATGCTATGACCGCTTCCAACTGTTTGTGGAACTTCAAATTGGGGCTGGTTCTATATTTCTCCTGGAAAGTTTCACTGACCTTGTCCTGCCATCTCATCTGATATGGACAATCCTGTTTGTGGAGGCAAAGTTTAATGTAGACTAGGTAATTGGCCAAATGATCAGACAGGGAGTAACTGAAGCTTACAATTTACTCAACAGGTGCAAAGTTAGAAGCAATAATAAAAAACAGGCTTTGGATGGCAAAGAGCACTACAAGGTCTCAATATAAAAGCTGCACAAACATGGGCTCCTCACAGCAATGTCTCTGTGCCTTATTTAGAATTACATGTTGCTGCTTAGCATAGTCTACCTAACAACTCTAGAACAACAGAGTCTAGGTGAAAATCACTAATTCAGTAAAATTGTTCAGAACTGTGTGATTATTCTCATACATAGAGTCCCTCCCAGTGAAGTCCAAGATAGCTCTGGTAACAAAAGTGACCGATTTGGATTGATCCAAAGCCCAAAGACAAAGGGTCAACCCACTGCAACTTGATTTCTCTGGTTGCAATCAGGTGGGAGCTCCCCACAGTAGCTGGATTTTTTGAAGAAAGCTGCATGCCATTAGGCTCTGGTCAAGCCGCCTGCATGTCGGTTCATCAGGTGTGGCCTCACTGAGCTCTTTAGGGAGGGAAGCTGAGAAGTTGCTACTTGCATGGTTTGTCCAGGAACCCAGGGAGTTGTAGGAAATGCAGTTAAAGGGACCTGCATCTAAGCATGGTGAATAAATGGCACTACACTATGTGCTTAATGGTAAAAAATATAGCAGGAAAAAAAAAACCCACTTCTTTCTTTTGTGCATTTTTCCATTTAAGACCACAGCCTGTCTGGAAATGTCTTTGGGGTGTCCTTATCCCTGGCTCAGCAGCACACTTTACTTGGAATTCTGTGTCCCCTGTGCCCAGTTCATAACCAGCTCATGGACACACAGGGGTTGATTTACTAAAACTAGAGAGTGCAAAATCTGGAGCAGCTGTGCATGGTAGCCAATCAGCTTGATCAGGGGCGTAACAATAGGGGTTGCGATTGCAACTGGGCCTCATGCTCCACGGGGCCCGTGTGTCTCCCTTGTACACCTGGATAGGAGGGATGGCAGGGGCGGCATTTAGAGGAACCGATCTCCTCCATTTTCCTCCTAATGGAGGAGATTGGTTCCTCTGCTGTCTTCCCCACTCCTCTCTCCTGCCAGCTTCTGTAGAAGATGTGTCATGATGGAGAAATGGGAATGGGTCCGTAAATTTGCATTTACTGGCTCCTTCCTTTTCTGAATGGACAGAGTCAGTGATTGGTACCAATTGGTTCATTCATAACTGAAGCATAGTAAACTGTTTTTTACTATACTTCCATTTCTGAATGAATGGGAGGCTCGGTACTCAACTATTCCTGTCCATTCATTCTGTGCAGCTGAGGCTACACAGATGGAGATTGACGGCTGAGATTTGTTTAGACCCCTGATATCTCATCAATTCCCCCCAACAGAGTTCCTAAAAATTAAAAAAAAAAATAATAAAAATAAAATTGTAACAGAAATAAAATAAAATGGTAAAAAAATAATAAAATTAAAATAAAAATGTAAAACTACTGACACCAGTAAGGGAACTATCGGGATTGCAAAGGTTGCAATTGTGACCAGGCCCTGGCATGTCACCACCATGGGGAGGCATGAAGATGGCAGTAAGGGGGCCCACTTCAGAACTTGTGAAAGGGTGCCACTGTGGGACTGTAATAAAGGGACCCGTGATGGGAGTAAAGGGCCCCAGGATCAGCCAGAAGAGGGAAGGGCCCTGGGCAGGGGTCAGGGGGGCCCTTCGTAATTTCTTGCATCGGGGCCCTGAAGGTTCTAGGTACACCTCTGAGCTTGATCAATTAAGCTTTTTTTTTTTTTAACAATAAAAGTTTTTATTGAAGAGGAGAAAAAAGATTACATGAATAATATGTTACAGTGGTAATTGTAGCCAACTTATAGCGTTGACAAAAATAACCCTGGGAGCTGATTGGTTTCTGTGCAGAGCTGCACCAGATTTTACACTCTCCAGCTTTAGTAAACCAACCCCATAGTGAGCGATTTATCAGAACTGAAGCAGCCAGAATCTGGAGAAACTTTGCATGGCAACAAACCTGCTTCTACCTTTGAAAATTAAATATAGAAGCAGACTGGTTGCCATGCACAGCTGCTCCAAATTCTGGCTGTTCCATTTTAATAAATTCCCCACCCTATATCTTGTATATATTCCTGCCCACATACTAAACTAATGTAGTGTATCACACGGGGGATAATGTTCAAGGTCCAGTAACCCAGAGCAACTAGAAATGACCTTTTGGCCGAGTTCAGATTTAATTTGGTTAAGTGATTGTACGCTGCACATCCATGTTGGCTTTTGCACTACTGAATAGGTCTGAAAGTATAACAAACAAAATATAATCTACAGTAGTTACAGGGGTATTCACTGACCCGTAAAGCTAGACGCTGGTACAAAAAAGTGTATATATACCTTTTTCAATTGGCTTTGCTGAACGCTCATGTCTTATACAGAGCATCAGGATGGGCGGGATCCTTCCTCAAATTCATGGAAGAGATCATCACAGCCCTTCTGTTTCCAGATGGTGCTGCACCCCCACTTCACAATGTGAATGCAGTTAGCCAGCTGCATGGGAGGCACTTTCCATGAGTCCTCCGTGGTACCCCAGGCCACAGAACACCCCAAAAGAGATGTCGTGTCTGCAGACGATGCAGATACAGGCGTGACACCCGCACTTATTGCCCCACGTGTCCTGACCAGCCTGGTCTCTGCATCGATGACTGTTTTGATCGCTACCACACATTAGTGAATTATTAACATAGGGTACAGTAGACACAGTGATAGGCACACTTACATAGGGTCTCCAAAGATGCCAGTGCATTTTGAGAGACCCAAACCTGGAACCAGTTTTAGTTTTTAGTTACCAAAAAAAAAGGCGTACAAAAAAAAAAACGAAAAAAAAAAAAAAAAATTTAAAACAAAAAAAAAATGTTAAAAAAAACAAAAGAAATGTAAAATAAAAAAGCCAAAAACAGTTGTACGTTTCTTCTTTCCTCTCTCTCTTGTTTTCTCTCTAATCTCTCTCTCTATTGTTCTCTCTCTATTGTTAATATTTTTTATGCATACATGTTTGTTACTGTTTTTATCATTTTTCTTTACAGGTATGTAATTTTTTAATGTTACTGCTTACCTGTAATGTTTTATTGTTAATGTGTTTTATATATTTTTTTTCTTTTTAGCAGATATGTCATTTTTTTGTTACTGTGTTTTACTGTTTATTTCTTTTCAGGTACACCATTCAGCTGCAGCACTGATTAATCAATGGTGACAGCAAAAGCGTTTGCTCCCACCATTCATAAAGCAGCGACTCCAGCGCCGTTGGAGCTGATTTCACCACCACAGTTAAAAAAGAGCAAATATACCGGAGCATAGGGGCAGTGGGTGAAAATTGGGGCGGATTGCCACTATTCTCTGGTATATTTTTTTAAAAAGGGGCTATGCCGCCATTAGAAGTGGGTGGATGAAAAAAGGTTTGCTAATGGTGGGCATACCCACCGATTGATTCTTTTTTTTCATTTAACCCACAGGCTGCATGAAAAAAAAATAACATTACAATATATGCCCAACAAGGACCAGTGACATACTAGTATGTTGCTGGTCTTCTCAGGCTCTGCTCTCCCACCGAGGAGCGTGAGAATGCAACTGAAGGTTCCGCCAGCTGACCATAGAGCTGATCGCCGGATATAAACAGCGCCATTGGGAAATTGGGGAAGCATCTTATCACACCAATTTTGGTGTGGTCAGATGCTTTAAGGGCTGGGGAAAGATCTAGAGTCTAGTAGACCCCAAATTTAAAACAAAAATATGTGACAATACCTATTTTTATCATAGGGGATATTTAAAATCCCTGTGATAAAAATAAAAATGATAAAAAAAGATGAAAGGGACAGCGTAAAAATAAATTAAAAAAAAAAAAAAATGCACCCCTGCCCCCCCTTGCACGTGCGTAAAGGTGGGCGTAAGCGTCAGTCTTGTGTCATATGCAAACAATTATTTCACCATGCATGTGAGGTATCACCGCGAACCAGGGCCGTAGATAATTTTAACAGGTATTAAAATAAATAAAGTAATAACAGGTACCAACTGATGAAGCGGGGGATCGGGGAGAACCAAGGAGCGCTGTGTGGGTCTATGGAGCATGACTCCATAGACCCACACAGCACAGGAGCGAGCATACACTGTGTGCCCTGTAGCAAGCAGCTTTCTATTGTGGCACATAGAGAAGAGGAGGATCAGGGCCATTCTGTGCAAAACCATTGCATGGAGCAGGTGAATATAACATGTTCTTTATTTTAATTTAAAATGCATTTTTTAATTTAAAATGTGATTTCTCTGTGGCTGTGTTTTAGAAAAGGTGCAAGGACCTTTCCCTACATCATGATTGCTCACTGATTGGTTGCTGCAGGTTACAGCACATCATCTCCTCATTGCCTGCACACCATGGACTGGGGAGGTGGGGGACTCAGCAATAGACAGAAGACTCCTAGAACGTGTTATTAGCAATGAGCAGAGCACACACAGCTATGAAAGTAGGGACTGCAGTGTGTGTGAAAGAGGCCTTCATGGTGAAAGGTCTACTTTGATCCAGAACAGTTTGTTCTGACTCTCATACACTGCATTTATTGTGTGGATGTATAGCTTGGTTTGAGACTGGATCCCAGTGATGGTCAACCAATGAGATGTTCAGGGCCTCAACTGCAGCCCCTGACACACCAAAGGGTTGTGCATATCATTTACTGCCAGACATATTACGTGAGATGGTCAGAGACTGCAGGCGTACTACAGGAGATGGTCAGAGATTGCAGACATAGTACAGGAGATGGTCAGAGACTGCAGACATAGTACAGGAGATGGTCAGAGACTGCAGACATACTACAGGAGATGGCCAGAGACTGCAGAGATAGTACAGATGTTCAGAAACTGCAGACATAGTACAGGAGATGGTCAGAGACTGCAGACATAGTACAGGAGATGGTCAGAGACTGCAGACATACTACAGGAGATGGTCAGATACTGCTGAGATAGTACAGATGTTCAGAAACTGCAGACATAGTACAGGAGATGGTCAGAGACTGCAGACATAGTAAAGGAGAGGGTCAGAGACTGTAGGTGTACTACAGGAGATGATCAGAGATTGCACGCATACAAGAGAAGGTCAGGTACTGCAGGCGTACTACAAGAGATGGTCAGAGACTTCAGACGTACAAGAGGTGGTCAGGGACTGCAGACGTAGTACAAGAGATGGTCAGAAACCGCAGACGTACTACAGGAGATGGTCAGAGATTGCAGACATAGTACAGGAGATGGTCAGAGACTGCAGACATAGTACAGGAGATGATCAGAGACTGCAGACATAGTACAGGAGAGGGTCAGAGACTGTAGGTGTACTACAGGAGATTGTCAGAGACTGCAGACGTACAAGAGAGGATCAGAGACTGCAGGCGTACTACAACAGATGGTCAGAGACTGCAGACGTACTACAGGAGATGGTCAGAGACAGCAGGCATGCAAGAGATGGTCAGAGACTGCAGACGTACTACAGGAGATGGTCAGAAACTGCAGACGTACTACAGGAGATGGTCAGAGACTGCAGACATACTGGAGGAGATGGTCAGAGACTGCAGTTGTACTACAGGAGATGGTCAGAGACCATCCATGTACTGTCTGATCTCCTATTCCTGTACATTGTCTGCTGAACACTCACAATGGTCCTTCCTGATCACCATAACAGGTGCTGTTAGTGTCCCCACACAGCACACATGCCATTTACTTACTGTGTGACACCGACAATGAGGATAGGTCCCAGACTTTCAGCATGGACTTTACAGAGGAGGGAGGAGCCGTCCCTACCTCTCCTCCCCACTGATCACAGGTCTGGTTGTTAGAGAGCGGAGTGATTGGCTGTTAGGGGGATGTGGAGGTCACGTAACAGCAGGTCAGGCAGTGGTTGGTTGGGAATTGGAAGAGATGATGGAGCACCAAGCCGCATAGCTGTAGTTCAACTCCACCCCAGTAGTATTTGGCTGCCATCCTATTTACAGGCAGCGCAGGTGTAAGTGGCAGCTGCTTTGTGCCCCACAATAATGACTGGGGCTGGGCTCAGGGCAGCTGCCCCTTTTGCCCCAAGTTAAAGACAGCCTTGTGCGGGAGATGCGTTGCAGGTTTTCTGGACCACATCCTAGTGTGAACCGGGGCTTATTATTGCCTTTTCAACAGAGTTAAAAAAAGGGCCAGGGCACTAAGGGCAGCAAACAATCCAGCCTGGCTCTGGCAGCAATGTTGTGCCAGGCAACCCCTCAGCCCTTTGGCTCTGCAGTCAGCACCACAACATATCTGACAGAGCCAGGCTGGACTGCCAGTACCAACCAAGCAGAGCAAAATGGTAACCCACGAATCCAGTGATTAGTGAATAATTTTGCCAGCTGCCACAGGCTCACTTACCTCAATGGCAGCACAGCAGTGGTGGTAAGTGGTCTGTGATGACCGTTTCTCAGGCAGCAAGCTAGCCAAAAAGGAAAGAGGGAGGCTCAGCCAGAGGCGGCTCTCTAATTAGGCAAATTAGGCGGTCGCCTAAGGCCTCGCACTCACAGGGGCCTCGCAACTGCCTAATTTCCCTAATTAGAGAGCTGACTCTGCTGCCAACAGTGCTGCGGCGCTGCACTCCGGTCTGCCGAGCATTCATGATGCCTGTGAGCTCCACAGTTAGGCAGTGGAGACAGAGGAAGGTGCCGTGGCTGTGTCCTGGGGAGGAGGAGGGCCCAGCGCTGTGTTGTCTGGGGGAGGAGAATGGGATGAGACTCATTCCAGCACCCGGAGCTGCTCCGGAGATGCAGATCACATACCCCCCCACAGGAGTGCTCCGCGGAGCGATCCCCACACACCCGGAGGAGGCATCTGCTAAGTGGCGAGGAGGGGAAGAGGAGGGTCCCGCTGGGGAAGAGGCCTCAACAGGGCTGGATGGAGCCCATGGAAGGAGGTAGGAAAGTGGTGTCCGGGCGGCCCCTCTCCCAGGGCTGTCAATCACGGTGGGGGATCAGCGACTCCACCTGGGGGGAGAGACAGAGCTACAGTCTATGGCACAACTCCCTTCTGCAGCCAGTGACCACCAACCAGCGTGGGGGAGCATCTGCAGCATCCATCAACCAGAGCCACTGGCCTTTACCTTCACCCCCTACCCCATCCCCTAGTCTCCCTTCCTCCTGATCATCAGTGCTACACACAGTAAGGACAGCTCTGTCCTCTGCCAGTGTGCCCACCTGTGACTTACAGCCCCGGATCCCTTCCTACACGCCACCCTCATCCCCACCTATGCAGGGCTCCACTGCGGGGTCGGAAGGTCCGAGCCCAGTCCAATGCTGATCCTCAGCCATGGTGGGTCAGGCACTCCATATCCTGTGCTGGCACTGCCTGCTGATTGGCTTCTCCGTTGCTATCTCCCTCACTGACACCAGCACTGAGATAGAGAGCACTGACACCAGCACCGAGACAGAGAGCACTGACACCAGCACCGAGACAGAGAGCACTGACACCAGCACCGAGACAGAGAGCACTGACACCAGCACTAAGACAGAGAGCACTGACACCAGCACTGAGACAGAGAGCAATGACACCAGCACCGAGATAGAGAGCACTGACACCAGCACTAAGACAGAGAGCACTGACAAAAGCACCAAGACAGAGAGCAATGACACCAGCACCGAGATAGAGGGCACTGACACCAGCACCGAGATAGAAAGCACTGACACCAGCACCAAGATAGAGAGCACTGACACCAGCACCAAGATAGAGAGCACTGACACCAGCACTGAGATAGAGAGCACTGACACCAGCACCGAGACAGAGAGCACTGACACCAGCACCGAGATAGAGAGCACTGACACCAGCACCGAGACAGAGAGCACTGACACCAGCACCGAGACAGAGAGCACTGACACCAGCACTAAGACAGAGAGCACTGACACCAGCACCGAGATAGAGAGCACTGAGAGAGCACTGACACCAGCACCGAGAGAGCACTGACACCAGCACCGAGAGAGCACTGACACCAGCACCGAGAGAGCACTGACACCAGCACTGAGAGAGCACTGACACCAGCACCGAGATAGAGAGCACTGACACCAGCACCGAGATAGAGAGCACTGACACCAGCACCGAGATAGAGAGCACTGACACCAGCACCGAGATAGAAAGTGCTGACACCAGCACCGAGATAGAAAGTGCTGACACCAGCACCGAGAAAGGGAGTACTGACACCAGCACTGAGATAGAAAGCGCTGACACCAGCACCGAGATAGAGAGCACTGACACCAGCACTGAGATAGAGAGCACTGACACCAGCACCGAGATAGAGAGTACTGACACCAGCACTGAGATAGAGAGCACTGACACCAGCACCGAGATAGAGTACTGAAACCAGCACCGAGATAGAGAGCACTGACATCGGCATCGAGATAGAGAGCACTGACACCGGCACCGAGATAGAGAGCACTGACACCAGCGCCGAGATAGAAAGCGCTGACACCAGCACCGAGATAGAGAGTAGTGACACCAGCACCAAGATAGAGAGCACTGACACCAGCACCTAGATTGAGAGCACTGACACCAGCACTTTAAAGTTCTTAATATATGCAATTATACAGTTTATACAGTTAATTTTTTTATCGCTTAAATTATATTTCCCATTATGGGCGTGAATGGGGCCTCATATCTAGGTTTTGCCTAAGGCCTCATAAAGTCTAGAGCTGCCTCTGGGCTCAGCACCTTAGTAGCAGTAATGCTACATTGCGTGTTTTCTGCTCCATTCTCCTCCGAAGTCCAAGGTGGGAAGTACAGAGTGTAGAGACAGTCGGGCACGGTGGGCGGGACTACAGACCCTGCCTGCTCCCACTGTGTCTATGATCTGTCCGCTGGGAACCCAGAACAGCCTGGTCATAACAGCGTGACATAAGTGCCTGTGACAGTGTGCCTTACACCCGACCTGCTGTATCCACTTGTCCCCCAATACTGACTGCTGTGCTCCGCTGTTTGTTGTTGTGGTGCCATGAGAGACGACAGGGCAGAGACACTTTTTATTTTTTTCAGCATGCTCTGGGGGGGTTTGAACACCCCAAACCCCCCTCCTTATCTACGCCCCTGCCGCGAAAGTCAGATCGAGGGCAGTAATTCTACCTCCTCTGCAGATCTAAAGTGGTAACCTGTAAACGCTTTTAAAAATGTATATAGTTTGTTGCCGCTTTGCGGGTGTGCATCATTTTTAAAGCATGTCATGTTTGGTATCTATGCACCCGGCGTGAGATCCTCTTTTATATTTCATCAAACATTTGGGCAAAATAGTATGTTTTTGTGTATTAACCCGTCCAGATCCGCGCTATAGCCAAAGTACGGCTCCAGCGCGGATCTGAAATGCCGGGTGGACGTCCATGGACGTCCTGGCCATGTGCGCGCTCCTGGCGCGCACTCACAGGCGGCGGCGCACGCACGCCGCACGCTGCTTGGCCGTGCCCACGGGTCGGGCCGACTCGATGTCCGCCCGAGACCCGCGATCCCCTGTCAGACCTGCAGAACGGGGAACAGCCGTTGTAAACACGGCGGTTCTCCGTTCTGTTGAAGGGGACATACCAGATCTACTGATCCCTGTCACTGGGATCAGTTAGATCTGTTATGTCCCAACCAGCCCTGCCCCCCCACAGTTAGAACACACCCAGGAAACATATTTAACCCCTTCACTGCTCCCTGCTGGTTAACCCCTTCACTGCCAATGACATTTATACAGTAATCAGTGGACATAAAAATTTCTGATCGCTGTATAAATGTCATTGGTCCCAAAAAAGTGTCAAAAAAGTCCGACATAACCGCCCCAATATCGCAGTCCCGATAAAAATCGCAGATCGCCGCCATTACTAGTAAAAAAAAATAAAATAATAAAAATGGCATAAATCAATTCCCATAGTTTGTAGACGCGATAACTTTTGCGAAAACCAATCAATATACGCCGATTGCGATTTTTTTTTAACAAAAATATGTAGAAGAATATATATCGGCCAAAACTGTTGAATCATTTTTATTTTTTTATTTTTTTTTTGGATATTTATTATAGCAAAAAGGAAAAAATATTGGGTTTTTTTCAAAATCATCTCGCTTTGTTTGTTTATAGCGGCGATCAGAATTGACGCAGAGGGGATCAAATACCACCAAAAAAAACCTCTATTTGTGGGGAAAAAAATGATATAAATTTAGTTTGGGTACAACGTCGCATGAACGCGCAATTCTCATTCAAAATGCGACATCGCTGAAAGCCAAAAATTGGTCTGGGCAGGAGGGGGGTTTAAGTGCCCAGTAAGGAAGTGGTTAAAATTCAATGTCAAATGTTTTTTTCCCCAAACATTTTTATCTGTAGGGCCTCTGCTTTAAAAATATATATACTGTTTGGGGGTTCAAAGTAATTTTCTAGCAAAAAAAAGTATTTTTTCATGTAAACAAAAAGTGTCAGAACAGACTTGGTGGATGATGTGTGACATAGGCTTCTAATGTTGGGCATAAAATGCCAGGACAGTTCAAAAGACCCCCCAAATTACATCATTTTGGAAAGTAGACACCCCAAGCTATTTTCTGAGAGGCATGTTGAGTCCATGGAATATTATATTTGTTTGATATAAGTGATTGAAAAATGACAAAAAAAAAAAAAATTACACAAAGTTGTCACTGAAATGAAATATTGCTCACATGCCATTGGTATGTGTGGAATTACAGCCCAAAATACATTCTGCTGCTTCTCCTGAGTATGGGGATAGCCTATGTGTGAGACTTTTTGTGAGCCTATCCGCGTACAGGACCCTGAAAACCAATCACCGCCTTCAGGATTTCTAAGGGTGAAAATGTATGCCTTCACTCCTCACTACCTATCCAGAGGGAATGAAATGTGTTGGCGGGGAGGAACATACATGCTAATGGCCTCATACCTGCACAGGACCTCCCAATGTTAATTTAGGTAAGGCCCTGAATCCTGTTCCATACTGTAGGGACGCAGCCCACTTCTCTACCCGAAGTGGACTGTTTGAGATTCACACCCAAAACCTCAGTGCTGGTAGACAGAAGTGCTGCTCCTGTGTGCCCCTGCTGTCATTCCCGAATTTACATAGAATTCTGTTGACCGCCCCTACTGGGTTACCATGGTTGAATAGACTCTGTTGCTCCCCGAAAGGAGAGAACTCGGCTTTAGCATCAGATAATGATTATGGTTCCTTCCATTATCCTCTATGTTTATCCCAGGATTAACCTGTCACTCCGTCTTTGTTACTTTGCTTATCCTCTGGTCATTGGCAATTCACCATTAGAGTTGAGCGAACTTCTAGAAGTCCGGGTTCTGCTGGTTCGGCCGAACTTCGGGTCAAAGTCCGGGTTCGGGTCCGGACAGAACCCGAACTTTGTCCCGGACAGGGTGGGAATGGGTGTAAAGGAAGGAAAACGTCTGGAGATCCTGGAAGGTCCTGATAAAATGTCGTGAAAAACATGGATTTTCAGGCCCAGAGGTAACTAAAGTTACCCCAAGCCCCAGGCCCTGTTTCAAGCCCAAGACAGGCCTGGGCTTGGGCCTGAAACTGGGCTTCAAGCCGGCTTGGTCGTCTTGGGCCTGAAGATCTTCAAGCGAGTTGAGATTACCACTTAACGGTTACTGGTCTCCTATTCGTTTCATTGTTTCTGCCTCACTGTCCAATTAGGACCCTATT